>RJWM01003999.1:0-106448 GCA_004363535.1 Dasyprocta punctata
GGAAGAACCCACAACGCCCGGCTCTTCTTCCCCACGTCCCTATTTATGCTGGCACCTTTCTTCAGGTGGAGCATCTTTAACTCAACACCAGCTGAACCAATTCAACTGGTGTCAAGTTGACCACCAGTTTGTAATCCATAACAGCATTGTACTTTACAAAAGTGTTAACTAAATCTCTGGTAGTTATTTGCCGTACAGAAGGAAATATATTTCTGAAGGCAATTTAGAAAGTTTGTTTTACAATACCATGAATCAGTCTTCAATAAATAACTTGAATAGACTCAGTAATCTTCTCTGTGACATTTGGAAGTGCCACATTTGACCTGTTGCTCCATTCCAGAGGGAAGGCTGAGTGGGAGAGAGGATCCTTTTTAGGGGCTGGGCTTCCAAGAATTACCCAGAATTTAAATGACATGATCAAACAGGATCTAAAGTCTTTGCCGCTCCTATGTACAGTGTTGGAATTGATTTTAGAGTCAAGGACCAGTTAACACATAGGACAGGTTGATTGCACTATAATTAGATTCACTTTTAGAAACAGCAAAAAATTCCATCCAAAACTTACTTAGAACCCAGAATTCACGAGAGTCTACAGCAGATGAGCGTGCCGACACAGAATTCTTCAAGGCGCCTGCCCACTAAGTCTTTCGATAGAAAGAGTGTCACAGGTTGTCAGCATCCTTACTATTTGTGGTCTCAAAGTGAGTCCATTAGCAGCCAGCATGGTGGTACACACGTGTAATCCTAGGAAGATCAAAACTCCAAACCTAGCCTGGGCAATTTAGCGACTTGGTAAGATGCTTTCTCAAAATTTTAAAGTGGGTGCGGGCTAGGCTGGGGATGTAGCTCAGTGCAGAGGGCATGGGGTCAGTCCCCAGTACAGGGAGGGGGTGAGATTATTGCAGAATCTTGTTGCCTTCAGCAGCCTTAAAGATGTTTCTGCCTCTGAACTGTGGTCTGCTGGCTGCTTCTATATCCCTCTGCCCACAGTGTCACATCCCTGCTGCCCACCTCCATTTTCACCTGGTGTCCTTAGAGCCGAGATTGGCCTCTGTTGAGGGCAGAGCCTGGTACTTGAGCCTCCCCAGTCTCCCCCAACACACACAGCATCCTCTGAATCAGGGGAGGTGGTACCGAGGGCTACCCTCACGCTGGGGCAGGAGAGCCAGTGCGCAGTGGTCCTGCCTGCTGAAGCAGTTCAGGGGACACCATGGCTGCTTCTTGGGAAGCTTTGTCAGAAATAAGGCTTTGACCTTGTTCTTACGTGCCTAAGTTAATACACCTGCCTCACTCTCCTGGCTCCCTGAGATCACTTCAGAATAAGCTACCTGCACACCAGCCCTCATCTCCATTAGGCTTTGGAAGTACTTAAATCTAGACATCTGTTCTTTAGTTTTGAAGGGCTCTGGCAACGTGGTGCCACAGAATAGGAAACTTAAAATAACAGCAATTCCATGGCTCAGTTCTGGAGGTTGGAAGGCCAAGATCCAGGCGTGGGCAGGGCTGACTTCCCTCCCTGGCTTTCAGATGGCTGCCTCATCATATAGTGCCACCCAGCGCGTGGCCCGTCTCTTCTAGAGACACCAGTGACATCTGATTCGGGCCCACCCTGGTGACCTTGTTCTAACACAGCCACCTCTTTCAAGGCCCTGTCTCCAGATACAGTCACATTCTCAGGTGTGCTGGGGTTAGGGCTTCAGCCTGCGGATCTGGGGCAGTTACAGTTCATCCCAGAACACCTGGGGATGAGAAAAACTTGGTAATTACTTAATAATTACTCAGCCTCCAGATCATGGGCGTTTCACAAGCCTTGTCTATTTTGTCCAAAATTCTCACACTCTGAAGCCGTAGGTGGGTAACATGGGTCTGTGAACTGTGAGGGAAAAGTCGTGGTCTTTGTCATCTTCCTTGACATTTGTGGAGCATCCTCTGCATGTCCCTTACGCTCCGCACCTGCTGGAGAAGACCTGGCCATTGAGGCTGCTGTTGGCCCAGAGGAGCGGAGGCCGCCAGGCAGGTGTCACCAGGGAACAGTTCAGGCTTGTTTCAGATCAGATTTTTGGCACAGACAGTAAACACTCAGTGTGTTTTAGGGAAAACATGCTGCTTCTGTTGGGTTGAGTTTCTTGCCCCTGAAGAATTGGTTAGATTATGATGACTGTGGTTGAATCGCATGGTTTATGGAACAGCTTCTGCCCTGAAACTCAGACCAGTGTGGCCTGGCTAATGGAAATATGAGAGATGGAGAGAAGAGGGGAAGATTTTACAGGAGAAATGACCAGTCTTTTGGGACTAGTAGAGACCTCAGGGTATGTGTGGGAGTGTGTGAGTGGGGCGTGGTATGGTTGGATGTGTTAGGAATAAAGAACCTTTTATATGTTTAAGCAAGGGGCCCAGGATACAAAAGTATTTAAAGACAGTATTTCAGGCAGTGTTATGTATGAAGGAAAAAGCCAGAAAGGAGTACAGCACTTCAGAATAAAATAAGTTACAAGGTCTGAAAATCCTGTGCCAAGCTTCCTTCTGCCTCAGGGCCTTTGCACTTGCTGTGTATGCTACCTGGGATGGCCTTACCTTGCATCTTCTCATTGTGATCTTGGTGCCCTGTCAAGATTAACTCTGCTGTCACTGTAGAAAAGCCCTTGCTACCATCCACTCCACCAGTCACTCTTTGTCCTGTGTTCATGTCTGGTTAACGTTCATCACCATCTGAAGTTAGAATCTTTAAGTGTACCATGTACCATGAATATTTGCTAAATGAATAAGGAATGTGACATAGGCTGGCAGTGGGTGAACTAGCTAAGATATAGAGGTTTGGAAGGTCACCTGAGGCTGCCTCAGCCCTTTTCTCCTGACTTTTTAAAACTTAAGGTTGTATCAATTGACTTGGTTCAGTCTGCACATTTGCTCAGTGCTTTTTCTGTGCACTGTGCTGAGTAGGTCTCAGGAACCAAAAGTGAGTCAGGCCCTAAAGAAATGGTAGAACAGTTCCGTTCTCCCAGTACTTAACAGAGATGGCTGGGTAGCATTCTAGATTTTTCTGTGTTATCTTATAACTGAAATTTAACATTTTAAATTACGAATGTAATTTGGATGTATGAATTCCATTGTGAATGTAAGCCATAGACCACTATAAAACTTGCAAATCTTATAACATTGCCACCTGTAGAAATCCTGTTTTCATATCACACTACAGTTGTTGCAGATATCGTGAAGTATTGTTTATACTTTTCGTGATTTCAAAACTGCAGCAATGTTGTGACCTGCTCCTGACTCTTACATTTATGTACTAACAGACACATAATCCTGTGTCATGAATTTCTCTTTAATATTTTGAATAGATGTATTTCAGTACAAAGCGTTTCCTTGGTGATCCTGTGTCTTTTATTTTAGGTATATAAAAATGTTAGCCCGAGAAGGGTTCCATAGCCATCCACACAGAAGACCAGAAAAGGAGTCAGGGGCACAAAAAAGGCAGTCCAATGGAATTATGTAGCAAGAGAGGTTCTGTCACTTCATCTTAAATGGTGTTAGTGAAGGTTCCCATCAAAAGTGATCGCTACCCCCTTCTCTGGGCTAATCCAACCACCCCGCCATCTTTTGTTAATTTCAGGACAGACCTTTTATGAGACCCTTTTCTCGAAGTATGGTTCAAAGAGTTAACTCACCTTATCGGAACTGTAAGAGGATATTGTAAGCTTTGACGATTGAGCAAAAAAAAATCTTAGGACTGTTGGTCAAAACAAGTTTGTCTTGCCTTGTGGGAGGGACATAACCTTCCTAGTGATCTTTTGGTTAGGAACTTAATTAAAAACAGTCTTAATTCACTTGTGGCAAGCATTTATTAAAGGAAAATAACCATGTGCAAATCCATGTTGTAATCTAAAAAAGGGAGCATCCCCCGTGGGAGCCAGAGGCTTGAGTTCTGGTGAATTTCAGGCAAAGGAGCCAAGGAACATTGGACTGGTTACTTAACCGTTTGTGATCTCCATAATTAGGGGGTGGATTGATGGCTAAGATCTAAGAATCTCTGAACTTGAAGACACTGTGATTTGTGGCTTAATTAGATGTAGTGTAAACTGTTATGTTGAGGTGTCAAAGGGGAGATGGACAGTATCTTGGTTTATTTTTTCCTATGCCACTGAAATCTTAGGTCCATTAGCAGTATCTAATTATATTGCTGGATTTTTTTTTTTTTTAATTTCTAACAGGACTGTCTTGTTTGATCTTTGTCTATAAACTATTGAGGCAAATCTAGAATTCTCCCAAAATGCCTTCATTAAGTTTAGCTGCTGTACAGTAGAAGTTGACTTTTTGTTCGGAGACCAGAAGAGACGCAGGTCACTGAGTGTCCCTTCCCTGTTCTGACACCCTGCTCACTGCTGCGTGTTTGCACAGGCGTGGTCATCGCTGGCTTAAATGAGCTCAGGCAGCGGCGAGGAGAGCCAGGGTCCCCGCTTCAGAACTGGCCAAGGCACGCGCACAGGAGGAGAGCCTGCGGGTGGACGGGGTGGGAGACCTGGAGAGAGGGACTGGCTGCACACCTTCAGAGAGGAAGGCACAGGAGCATGGCACCCGAGCCAGAACCCCTGGGACTCTGCCCAGCACCCACTTGCAAATGGGTGTGGCCCTAGATGTGTGGATTCCTCCTGGATTATTTTAAGAATATTTCATCTGGGTGTAATGACCGAAGCCTGTGATTCCTAGCACTTTGGGAAGCTGAGGCAGGAGCAGCACCATAAGCTCAAGCCTACCCTGGAAAACTTAGTAAGACCTTGTCTCAAAATTTAAAAAAATTAAAAGGCCTGGGAATGTAACCCAGCATGAAGGCCCTGGGTTCAATACCCAGCACTGAAATTATTTATGTATTTATTTATTTATGATAATTTTTTTTGTTGTTTATCCCAACAACTACTCTGTGAAGTTATTTAATGATATATCCATTTTACAGAAGAAGAACTGGGGGCCCGGGTTGGTTATAATGTACCACAAGTTATGTAAAAAAATTAGTAGTCAACTGAGAGTTTTTGTTGTGGGAGACTTAAGAGTATTGCTTTGCCTTTTGATTTGATAGTGAAACCAGACCGCTTTAGAATAATCAGACGGGGTTACCAAGCCAGTTTGTTTCACTTTATGGTATAGAGGGGGGAGAAACAATACGCATTACTAAAATTCATTGAATTGCTGAACATAACATGATGAAAGGGACACTGGAGTTAAGAATGGGCTCCTTTTGCGATTATATAACAATAGTAAGAACCATTATTATTGTTTTATTACTATTACTGCTACACTACTGCTACCACCGCTACTCCTCTGTCCTGGCTTTATTGTCCCTCTCAACCTCCTCTGGAAAATGAGAACTTTTCCAAACTAAGGAAAGAATTATCTTTATGAAAGAGGGCTGTTTGGCTTAACTCTTCGTGTATTTACGGTGGTGAGGAGTCTGGGCTTTGTTCTGCTGCCTCTGTGTATTAGATGATTTCCCACCTCAGTAGCCTCTTGCGGCCTCCTGTAACGACGTTACCGGGCAGGAGGAGGAAGCAGAGGACGGAGGGAACACACTGCTTGCGGTTTCAGCCACCCAGTGAGGTGCTGCTGTGGGGACTTTTAATGAAAACACATGAGTGGAGCCTATTTAGGGAGCGAGAAAGTCTTTCATACCTTTTAAAATATCAAAAATCAATATCCCCAGGCAGGATATACTGCTGAGAAACCGAAGTCTCTCGGTTGGATGTAGCTTCTGTGGAACATTAAAACATCAGTCACTGCCAGGTACAGGTGATGATGGGTAATTTGAGCAAAATTTGGTGCCTCTTGAAATGGCATCAACTGAAAAGGAGTTTTTCTTTCTCAATCCTGGCAAAGCAGTTCTTGTTCTGATGTCTGATGCCCTCCATCTATCTGAAGGTTATCAAAGTTGATTGATGCAAATCAAGTTTGTAGATGAAACCAAGCGATGTAATAACCTACTGAAAGCGTTAAATAATTTTTTAAAAGGTTGTCATGTAGTGCTTGTATATTGTTTTCCTGCTTAAGTCATGCAGAAGTTGGTAAAGTGTATTTCAGAAGCCTGTTTTCATTTACTTAAGGAGAATGGAAAACCATCGAATTGGAAAAGTGTCTCATATTCGGGAAAGGAAGGAAATTGACTCCATTCAGAATACATGGAACCAAGTTGTCTTGGTTACTTTTTACTGGTTGCTGAGACAAAACACCTGACACCTAAAATTAGGGAAGGAAAGGTTTATTTAGCTTACAGGTTTTGGAGGTTTCAGTCCACAATCAGCTGGCTCCAAGGCAGGGTGGCATGGCATAGGAACAACACTTCAAGGCAGCAACCGAACAAAAGCAGCCAAAGTAAAAAAAGCAAGAGCAAGCCTCTTCTCCTCCTTTATATAGTACACAGGACACCCCCCCCCCCAGGGTGGGTGTATCATTCACAAACATCCTTGCCTTCCTTTGCACAGGATGAGGCTGTTGACAAAGTAAGACCCCTGGCTCCCTGCTGACTCTCTCAGCTAAACTTCTGACCTCAAATTGACACAATGGCCAGGTAACTGCTTATGCTCTACACCCCAGGATGTAGAGCTGCTGCCTTACTTAATTAAGCTGCTAGACTTCTCAAGTTGACACAATGTATAAACCCTAACACAAGTAAAACTGAAGCCACTTAAATTAGTTGCATAACCAGCTTGATGTTAAAGAGACATGGGGATCCTCTAGTCCTTCCTTCCCTTCCCTGCGTGGGTTAGGAGCCGAGTCAGAGGGCGACCTCCTCTGTGTCCACTTTCCCGCTCTGTCTGGACTCGGGCTGGGCTTGGTTGTAAGATTTATTTAATGACATGTGTGACCCTGGGACTATTCGTGATGGCGAATACCATAGATTTGACGGGGTAATGTGATCTTTTTTATTTGCTTTAAGTTAACTTTAGCCTTCAGCACAGTACGATGGAAAGGGCACTAAACTTGGACCAGAAGACCTGGATTCAAGTTTCAGCTTTGACATTAGTTTTGCTTAAGCAAATCTAGGAGCTCTATTTTCTTAATCCATAAAATGGGACTGATCATGCTGTCAGCCATTGTATCTTACATGATTGGGAAGAATTTTGTAAAAGGTGCATGGTGTTGTACATGAATAAGGGTGTTCATCTTGTGTCTCTAATGATTAGCTAGAAAGGTATACTTGTTTTCAAATCCTAGATACTCTAATTTGCACAGTCTTACACATTTGCTTTCTCTGTTTTTACTCAGTTTATATTTGCTTTAGAATGTCTTTATGTTAGGAGTTACAATCTACCTCTCCATCTGTCTCGCTCTCTGTCTTTTGTTTGGTACTAGAGATTGAACCCAGGGCCTTCACACCAAACTATATCCCCAGCCTTTTATTTACTTGTGTGTGTGTGTGTGTGTGTGTGTGTGTGTGTGTGTGTGAGATAAGATCTCACTAAATCATTGCTAAGTTTCCCAGGCTAAGATTGAATTTGTCATTCTCCTGCCTCAGCCTCCCAGAGTGCTGAGATTGCCCTACTACAGTGTTTCTGTCCAGTGTACAGACTTCCAGCTTCACCAGCATTGCAGTTTGTCTGTCTCTTCGTGTACTTGCAGTTTTTGATTAGCAGTATATGAAAGCAGCTGCATCCTGTAAGGTGGTAGGACACTTAAGCATTGACATGTATGTTGGGAGAATCCCAGCGCTCTTCACTGTGAATGGAGGATGGTTTGTGATACTGTTACTATCTTACAACATGCCACTCAGCACGGCCTTGGTAGCACAGATTGGAAGGAGTTTGGTAATTACACTTTTTAGTTCTTCCATGAGTGTAGCCATTCTGGGCGATTTGGGCACCAGAGTGAATTTTTAGGCATGAATCATCTGGTTAAGTTAGCCAGATAATTGCCAGCTGTCTCCTTTGCTCGCCGCTTGGAAGACCCCGACCTGAATAATTGTCTTCTGCTTACTCATGCAAGCAAGTTGCCCGCTTCCAATTTCAAACAAAAACTAACTGCATATTCGAGTGGTGCTTTAATTGAGCTATTCTTGTTGCTGATTCAGAGATCACCACCCCTTGCCAAGATCAGGACCCATTAATTTGGTCTCCTTTGACTTTGGGGGAGGTATAGGAAAAGGGATTTGAAGTTGATGGGATGAGGTTTCATGCAACATTTAAAACTTATCTCAAATTCTGACCAAATATTTTTCTATTAATTTTCCTAACTAAATGAGAACTCCAGCTGTATAAATAATGATTTTTGTTTGAAAATATTTCTTCCCTTGTTTTTAGAACCATCAGGGGAATTAAATTATAAATAAGTAGCAGCAAAGCCCTACTTTGTCGATGTGAAACAGAATGCAGAATTGCGCACATCTTGATGCGAGTTCCAGGATGTGGAGACCAAACATTAGCCTGGGACGATGAGCCAGCTGCCCTTTGGGGAGGAGGAACAGGCGAGCTGAGATGTTCCTTTTTTCATCTGTCATTTTATTTATTAGTTTATTTGCTCATTTCTTAGATCTGGTTTTAATACCTCATTTCTTTCCATATACTCTTAGTAGATGCAATAGCACATCCTTCTGTAAGTGTCTTCTTCCCTCTTTTTTTTTTTTTTAAGAATTCACATTTCATTTACCTCGAAGACCTCATCTCACTTAAGCATATGTATGGTGTTTTGAACTCATCTTTTGTGTTCTTATTATCTTTACCTTCCACACATACTTATTTTGTGGCAGGTACATTCCTACTAAAGAAATCGTAACAATGTGTGTGTGTGTGGCACCAGGGATCAAACTCACAACCTCACGCCTACCAGGCAGGCGCTTAAGCCACTGAGCCAAACTCCCAGCCCTAGTTTTTTCAGACAGGGTCGCACTACATAGTTCAGGCCAGCCTTGCACTGACGTTGTAGCCCAAGCTGGCCTCGAACTCACAACGCTCCTCCTACCTCAGCCTCCGGAGTGCTGGGAGTAAAGACGTGTGCCACCATGGCCGGCTTGTAACAATTATTAAATTCAGTTATCTAGAAAAATTATAATAAGCGAGGTTAGTAGTGTCGACATCATCTGACTTAGGACATTTTTCCAGAAATGTTCCAAAGGAAGCAAAACAGTGTGGTGAATATTTACTTTAGTCCTAACCTACTTCCAGGCAAAGCAGTTGTCACTACAGAAATGTATCAGTCAGTTCAAGTTCAGTTCAAAGAAAGGAGAGGGTTAATGATTCCACCATTATTCTGCCCACAGCAGGCATGGGAGGAAGTCACTGGTACCAGTAAAAATGGCCTTTTCCCCTCTTAGGTTCAGTCTACACTCTTCAATTCATGAGAAGTTCCTTTCTATAATGGTGGTAAGTGTTGATAGTTACGGACTCTGAAAACCTCATTAAGAATGACTTATTTTCCTTTGGAAGGGGCAGTGTCGGTCTGGAGCCAGCAGTGGAATATCGGGACTGAGGATCCTAAACCTGTTCGCTATAACTCTGATTTCCAGATTTATTGGAGCCTACCTCTGCCAAGAGTAAATTCTGCAGACATCCTGAATAGAGAACCCTGCAGATGATTAAGGGGAGGAAAAGTGGTGGAGAGGATGCCGCAGCCCAGTGTGGACGGATGGGCAGGACCTACAGGGATGAGGGCATCCCCGGAGAATCCACCTTTGTGTTATTGTGTCAGGATATACATAACAGCAAAACATGGTTTATCACTTTGACCATTTTGAGGTGTACAGTTCAGTAGCACCAGTTAAATGTACAGCATTGTGCACCCATCACCACTGATCCTACCCAGAATTTTTTCACCATCTCTTCCCGCTTCCCTCCAGCCCCTGCTAACCTCTTCTGTGTTTTCACTCTCTCTGGGAACGTAACTACTCTAGGTAATTTATAAAAGTGGAATCATGGAACAGTGTCTTCTCTCTGTTGCTTATTTCACTTAGCACAAGGTTTTCTGGTTTTATCCATATTGTAGCAAGTATTGAAATCTCTTTTTTGGTGACTGAATAGTATTTCATTGTGTGTACAGACCCCATTTTATGTATCTGTCATCCACTGATGGGACTTGCAGTGTTTCCATCCTTTGGCTGTAGTGAATAATGCTGCAGTGAATGTTGGTATGCAAGGATCTGAGTCCCTGCAGTTGAGCTATTTTTCATTTCCCATCAGCCAAACAGGAGGTGGGGTGGGGGGGTCTGACCCCTCTGAATGTCACCCACCTGGCCTCTCCCTCAGGCATCACTGGGTTTCCTGGTACTGTTTCTGCGCTCTGGCGGGGTCTCCCACACCCTGCCACACTGGCTTTCATTGGAGAAGGGAGCTGCTATTGACTTGGTTGGATGGACTGGCCTGCATCTGAGGTGTCCACAAGCTGTCTGTGGCTGTGCAGGTCCCATGCCATGGCCTGTGTCCTCCAGCATCTGGGGGAGCCCTCACGCGACCTTGCACCCCCTGGCTCCTTCAGGAAGTCTCTTTTGACTTCTCGCCTCCCTGTTTTGGGTCCTTCATGGCTGCAACGTCACCTGAATGCAAAGCTCATCCTGCTCTGTCTGCCCACAGCAGAGCCCTCACGGGTGAGATGTTATGTCACCCAGCATCTTGGTGACTTTGATACTCTGCGGTACTTTGCCATAAGGCAAAATTTACAGTATTGTGAGCTTCTTAATAGTTTTTAATCACTGTCATGTGAACAGAGATGGAGCAAAGTTTCAACATATTAAAAACATTTTTAGCACTTTGAATTAGATCTGTAGTTGTGCGTAGACTTACATCTGGACACGAGTCTCTACACTGACCCTCACAGACAAAGCCTTCTGGGAGCGTTCCAATAATCGTTTTTATAAATACCGAGCCCCGTGTATTTGTGTGTGTTTTGTTTCTGCTTAGCCATGGAAACCTGTAAGCAGCAGGTGGCCCATGGGCACCATTGTCTTCTTTTGTCAGACAAGATGTGAAGCATGTCTGTCCATGGAAAGCCAGACCTGCCCAAGCACTGCCATTGGGGTGCGGTGGGGGAGGGGCTCCAATGGGGAGCAGGGTCGCCGCCCTCCTTTCTATGACACGGCTACTCCTGGCCCCCGCATCCATACTCTTCATGGAGTTACGGTGTTGGTTGCTACATTCCAACTACCCCGCAGCGTGCTCTCTAGCAGACACACACTTCTTCATCTGAAATCCCCAGTTTGGGAACATTAATACCATTTTTTGGAAACCGTAGCGCTTCAAATACCTTGTGAACTTCAGTAGCATTGGTGCCTCCATCAACTGCTGAACAGTTAGTTGCGTTTGTCAGTATTGTCTTCTGTGAAACTGAAAGTTATTTATTTTACTTGATTTTAGTGTTTTATCACGGTTTAGCTTTTTAAAATGACAGACTAGCCTGCAGTCTAGCTAGGTGGGTCTCCCAGCTGGGCAGACCGCAGACCTTTGAGAAGTAAACCTTGCAGATCAGCACCCCTTGAGGTCTTGTGCACTGTGTGACTACACAGCACATAGTTATAATGTGATACGGTGTTTCTAGGCACAGGCACTTTGAATAATGAAGTAAACTTCCATGCAAATCTCTGAGAATTCCATTTTTCAGGGTAGGTACACAGCTGTTGCTTCAGATGTTAAAGGTTCATGTATTCCGATTGCTCGTTACTTTAGAAAACAATGACAGTATCTAGCAGAGTCCCCAGTGGACCTCATAAATTGTTTCTTTTTTTTATTGGTACATTTTAGATACGCATAAGTCATAGGGAATTTTTACCCATACATGGTATATCTTGCTTTTTTTCTCATTCCTCTCCTCCCTTCAACCCCACTTCCTCTCCTTATTTACAAAAGCTTTCTTTGCACTTTGTCCTATTTTTTTTCTTGTCCTTTCCTTCCTTTTTTCCCTCCCCTTCCCTTGTTACCTTTCTCATTTAAACATTTTCTTCCCATTTCCCAGTATCTATTATGTATTTTTTGGTCCTTATTTATACTTTTGACTTCCCACATCAGAAAAACAAGGTATTTAAATGTGTGTGTCCGATTTATTTCACTTAAGAGTGTGGTCTCAGGTTCACCCATTTAGCTAGAAATGTCTCAAGCTTATCCTTCTTTATGGCAAAGTAGTGCTCCGTTGTATAAAAAAGCCAGATCTTCTTTATCCATTTGTCGGTTGATGGGCATGTGGGCTGTTTCCAAGATTTAGCTATTACAAACTGTGCCACTATAAACATGGGTGTGCATATATTGCTGTAGTATGGTGCTTTAGTTCTTTCAGGAAAGTGCCATGTAGAGCAATAGCTGGATGATATGGAACCTCTAGTTTTGGTTTTTTGAGGACCCTCCATACTGATTTCCACAGTGATTTCACCAGTCTACACTTCCACCAACAATGGAAAAGAATCCTTTTTTCCCCACAATCCTGCCAGCATTTGTTATTGCTTATTTCTTCATAATAGCCATTCTTTCTGGAGTGAGATGGAATCTCATTAATGTATTAATTTGCATCTTTCAAATATGACCAGTGTTGTTCAACATTTTTTCATATATTTATTTGCTGTTTCTACTTCTTCATCTGAGAAGTGTCTACTCATTTCAGATACCCATTTTTGGACTGAGTCTTTTAATTTGGGCGATCAGACTTTTTTTAAATTTTATATATTCTAGACATTAGTTCTTTGTCTTAGGGACAGCTGACAAAAAGATTTTCCCACATTGTGGATTGTCTCTTCATTTCATTGGTGGTTTGTTTCACTGTGCAAAAACTTGTTAATAAGACAAGATCCCAGTTGATTCTTTGTTATATTTCTTAGGCATTCTGGGTTTCGTTCACAAAGTCTTTGCCTACACTGGTGTCTTCAAGAGTTGTACCTACTGTATTTTTCAGTAGGTTTAGTGTTTCTGCCTTAATATTTAGATCTTTGATCCATTTCAATTTTAGTTTAGTACTTGGTGAAAGCTATGGGCCTAGTTTTTATTTTCGACATGTGAAAAGCCAGTTTTTCCAGCTTCACTTATTAAAGAGGCTGCCTTTCTTCCAGTGAAGGTGTTTGACTGCTTTGTCAAAGATAATGTGGCTAAGTGTGTTTGGAGTTGTTTTTGCATCTTCTAATCTGTTCCACTGATTCTCAAGCCTTTTTTTTTTTTTTTTTCCTTTTCTGCCAGTATCATGCTGTTTTTATCACAGCAGCTCCGTAGTATAATATCAAGTCTGGGATTATTGTGATGCCCCCTGCCTTGCGCTTGTTGCCTAGAATTGCTATTCTAGGTCTCTTCTGGTTTCAAATGAGTTTTAGAGTTGTTTTCTCTAGTTCTGTGAGGTATGCTAATGGTATTTTGATTGGGATTGCATTAAACCTGTATAACAGTTTTGCAAGTATGGCCATTTTTACTATGTTGGTTTTTCCTACCCATGAGCAAGGGATATTTTTCCATTTTCTGATACCCTCTTCAGTCTCCTTTTCAGAGTACTGTATTTTTCACTGTAGAGATCTTTTACTTCCTTTGTTAGATAGATTCCATAGTTTTTTTGTTTGTTTTTGATGCTATTGTGAAAGGAGTTGTTTTTCTAATTTCTCCCTTGGTGAGTTTGTTATTTGTGTACAGGAATGCTATTGATTTTCAAGTGTTGACTTTGTGTCCAGCTACTCTACTGAATTTGCTTATTAAATCTAGAAGTCTTTTGGTGGGGTTTTGGGGGTCTTCTGTGTAAATTATCATGTCATTCGCAAATACTAATAACTTAGCTTCTTCCTGTCGTATCCTTATTCTTTCATTTCTTTCTCTTGTCTAAATGCTCTGGCTAGTGTTTCCAGAACTATAGCGAAGAGACAGTGGACAACTCTGTCTTGTTCCTGGTTTTAGAGAGAAAGCTTTCAGATTTTGTCCATTCAGTATGATGTTGACTGTTTTGTCATAGATGGCTTTCATCAGATTGAGATTTTAGAGAGAAGGCTTTCAGATTTTGTCCATTTAGTATGATGTCGACTGTTGTTTTGTCACAGATGGCTTTTATCAGATTGAGATTTTAGAGAGAAAGCTTTCAGATTTTGTCCATTCAGTATGTTGTTGACTGTTGTTTTGTCATAGATGGCTTTTATCAGATTGAGATGAATTATTCCAATTTTCTGGGGTTTTTATTATGATTGGGTGTTGGACTTTGTCAAATGCTTTTCTGTATCTATTGAGCTGATCATATGGTTTTTGTTCTTGGTTCACTTAATATATGTATTACATTTATTGATATGTGTATGTTGAACCATCCCTGCAACCCTAGGATGAATCCTACTTGGTTGTAGTGTATAATCCTGATGATTCGCTGAATTCTATGTGCCAGTATCTTATTAAGAATGTTTACATCTATGTTCATTAGGGAGATTGGCCTGTACTTCTCTTTATTGGTTGGCCCCTTCTCTGCTTTGGGTATCAGGGTAGTGCTTCCTTCTAGGAATGAATCTGGGAGTATTGCTTCCCTTTCAGTTTCATTAAAGAGTTTGAGAAGTAGCAGCATTAGGTCTTCTTTAAATTTCTTGTAGAATTCAGCAGTGAATCCATCACTTCCTGGGCTTTCCTTTGTTGGTAGGTTTTTAATTACATTTTCAATTTCATTTACTGACACTTGTTTAATAAATACTTTTATATCTTGATTCAGCTTTGGTAATTCATTTATATCTAAGAATCTTGTTGGAAGAAAGGTTCTCAAAATGTAGTTAATGATCATCTTCTGGATTTCTGCAGGATCCATTGTGATTTCACCCTTTTCATTCCTAGTTGCATGGATTTGAGTCTTCTTTCCTTTTTTTGATAAGGTTGGCTAAGGATTTGTAATATTATTTAATCTTTCAAAGAACCAACTCTTCAATTCATTGATTTTTTTGTATTGTTTTTAGACTCCAACGCATTAATTTCTCTTCTGATCTTTATAATTTCCTCCATTGTACAAGGTTTGGAATTGGCCTGTTCTTCTTTTTCTAGAAGCTTGAGGTTCATCATTAGTTGTTTATTTCAGCTTGTTCTGTTTTTCTGATATGGGAATTCATCAATATAAATTTCCCTTCTAGGACTGCTTTCATTGAGTCCCATAAATTCCAGTATTGGCATTATCATTACATGGAGAAACTGTTTAATTTCTTCTCTAATCTCATCCATAAACCATTGGTTGTTTAAGAGGCTGTACTTACTGTGTGTTTATGAAGTTTTTGTGGTTTCTTTTGCCATAGATTTCCAATTTCATTGCATCGTGGTCTGACACTATGCATGGCATAATTTCAATTCCTTTGCATTTACTTAAGCATATTCTGTGAGCTAGTATGTGGTCTATTTTGGAGACCACCCCATGTGCAGCTGAGAATAATTGTATTCTGATGTGGATTAAAGCACTGTGTAACATGTACTAAGTCCATTTGTTGAAAAACTTGGTTGAGTTCTGATATTTGTTGATTTTTTTTTTTTTTTTGGTCTAGTTGATCTGTTTTTGGGGGGTTGTTTGTTTGTTTGTTTGTTTGTTTTGAGACAGAGTCTCACTATGCAATTCAGGCTGGCCTTGAGCTCACTTTGTAGCTCAGGCTGGTCTGGAACTCACCAAGCCTCCTGCCTCAGCCTTCCAAGTGCTGGGATTACAGGCATGGGCCACCACGCCCAGCTTTAGTTGTGACAGCAGGATATTGAAGTTCCCCATTACAGTTGTATTAGTGCTTATTTGATTTTTTTCATGTCTGTTAATATTTGTTTTATAAAGTTGGATGCTCTGGTGCATTTGTATTTATGATTGTTTTATCTTCCTCTTGGATCCTTTCCTTTACAAGGATGTAGTGACCTTTGTCTCTTAATTAGTCTTGCTTTGAGAATCACTTTATCTGCAAATAGAATACCTACTCCTGCTTTTTTTCTGGGTTCTTTTCACATAGATTATTGCTTTTCATCCGTTGACTTTCAGTCTATGAATTTCTTTTTTAATTAAAAGTGTTTCTTGTATGCATCATATTGTTAGATCCTGCTTCTTGATCCATTGTAGTAGTCTGTTTCATTTTATTGGTGAATTGAAACCATTTGCATTGATGGTTAAAAGTGATATACATCGACTTATTCTGGTCTTGTTATTTTCCCTTTGTTAGTCCCCTTTTACTCCCTCTCAGTTTAATTGTTTGCCTTGCCTGAGAGATTCATTCTGTTGGGGTTCGTGGGGTTGTCCTTTTTTATTGCTTTCTGGAATGTTCCTCAGAACATTTTAGAGTGCTGGTTTGATGGTTATGAATTTCTTCAACGTTTTTGTTTTGGTTTGTTTGTTTGTTTGTTTTTGTCATGGAAGTATCTCTTCTCAGTCAATTTTGAAAGGTAGTTCTGCAGGGTATATCTACCTGGTTTGGATGTTGTCTTCTTTTAGGGTTCAAAGTACTTTACTCCAACCTCTCCTTGACTTGAGGGTTCGTGTTGAGAAGTCTACTATGATTCTGATGGGCTTTCCTTTCTTTATAGGTAGTTTTTTTCTTTTGTCTAACAGCTTTTAATATTCTGTTCTTGTGCTGAATTTCTGGATTCTGTACTATTATGTGCTTTGGTGCAGTTTTGTTTTTGTTTTCATTTTAAATCCTGGCTAATTGGCATTCTGTATGCCTCACTTATTTGTATGTCAAATTCTTTTTCCCTGCTCGGGAAGTTTTCTGCCATTACTTTGAATAAGATTTTTATGTCATTCACACTCTTCTGCTTTTCATTTGTTATTTTTCTTTGCATTATCTAGCAGCTGTTGTATTGATTTTTTGTGGTCTTGTACTATTTTAAAGAAATCTTTCTTTTGATAATTGCTAACTTCAATCCTATCTTCTATATCTGATATTCTCTCCTCACATTGGCTCATTCTGGCATGTGTAATTTCAGTGGAATTTTAATCTCCTGAATATCAGCTTGAATCTGTTGCATAGATGCCATTTCTTTCCTATGTTGGGCATTCATGGAATTTTCCTAAACGTCTGTAATTTTTTTTTTTAATCTGCTCTAGTCACTAGCCATGGCTTTCGTATGGTCTCTGTCTCTATAGTATCTGAGACATTGTTTCTGATTTGATTTTTTTAAGAGCCTCATTCATGTGCTTTGTTACTTCCGCTGTTACTGCTTCAGAGAGTCCAGTTGGGTGGCTTCTGAATTATTCCCTGGGTTTGCCTTTGGTGAGCTGGAAGTCTGGGATTGCATCTTGCTTAAGTGTCTTCTCTTCTTTATTTTTTTTCAGTTTAATTCCTGGTTTGATGCTTATAAATTACTTATAACAGGTAGCTTTATTGCTAGTATTAAGAACCCTTAGGAAATGACTATTTCTCAGGCGTAGCTGGCTTTTGGGTTGTAAGTGTTACAAGATCCTACAGCTTCAGTTTATTGGGGATGAGAAGTTGCTGCCTATTTGGCCCAGCCCCTGGTTCTTTGACACTAAACTATAGTGTTGTTTATGACCATTGTGTCAATCTTGGGATACCAAGAACAAACGATTAGAACAATTATGTTACCTTGACTAAAGTGATCCCCAGTCAGCAGTGACAGTATCATCAGATACAGCCTCAGAAATGAAACTGGCAACTATAAACTTGTCACCTTTAACCGAAAGAACTGTATTTGTGGCTAAGTAACAATATCTAAAACAAACCAGAAAATCGTATACAGTAAATATCCCCTCAATAGGGTAATTTTACCCTCAGGGGAGAAAATTTAAAAGGGATTAGGGTGGGAGGAATAGAGAAACAGAAAAAGAAGAATAGATTAGAAGCAATTCTGGATAAAAGGAAGATTACGTGAATTTAGGGAAACTGGTGAAGAAGACAGGAGGGAAAGAGAAAGAAGAAATAAAAACAAGAACAGAACAGCAACAACAAAAAACTGGAAACAGTGTTCACACTTAAAAAAAAACAGTAACAATCACAAAATAAATAAATAAAAAGAAAAAAAATGTTCACTTCAGGGCTTATCTCTGCTGTCACTGGTAGACAGAGTGGGCAGACAGAACCCAGATCTGTGTTGATTAATCCCAGCAAGCCAGCCATAGATTTACAGCCGCATAGTGGATAATCCTGGCAAGCATGCATTTATTCATTTCTCTGAAGTTCAGGCTGCTTTCTGGCTGTGAGGCTGGAACCTGATTTATTCAACCTGCAGCACTCTGAGCCTCCTGTGGGCTTGAACCCAGTTGTCACTCCAACACCAAGAGCTGCTAGAGCTAGCCAGCCCGTAGTTGCTCTGAGTTGAGCTCATTTGGCCTCTGTCCCAAGATGGCGTCCAACTAATTGCCCTCCTGGGGGATATCTGAATCCATACAACCCACGAGCCACTGCAGTCCGCTGCATCCACTGCTGTGTTTCTCTGTGGAGGCCTCTGGTTGCCAGTAGTCACAATGCATTTGCAGGTTCAAGCCACCCCTCCCACGCAGTGAGTCAGGGCTCAGGGAGGAAGCGCCTCTTGCCACCTCCTTCTGTATTGAGGTCTTTCTCTCCCTGTGGGCGTCAGTTCTTCAGTTCCTCGCTAGGCCTGGTGACCCACTTCCCTCTTTCTTCTCTTCCCACATTGCTATATTGCTGCATGTGGACACAAAATCTCGGAGAGGCTGTTTCTTTGCTGTTCACCTGTCTGCCATCTTCTCAGAAAGCTAGTTCACCATTTTCTTAAACTTTCATTTTAAAAGAAAACTTAGTATCCCAACTAGATGTCAGGACACCAAGTTCATGTTCCTTGAAGTGAAAGAATGAATTCTAAAGAACAACAGATGCTAACAATAGGAAAACTTATTGGGCAGTAGGAATAGCTCCTGATAGAAGGGGACCCAAACGGGTTACCAACAAGTTCACTTTTCTGAGAAAATTTTATTTTATTTTTTTTTATTTATTCTTTTTGAGGTACTAGGGCTTGAACTCACAGCCTCACACCTGCCTAGCAGGCGCTTAAGCCACTGAGCGAAACTCCCAGCCCTGAGAAAATTTTATAGCGCCTCACAAATAATTTATTCCTCCATCAAAAGTCAAGTTGTTGGTCTGTTTCTCTTTATTCCCTTCTGTGTGTGTTCCTCATCATCCCTGTATCGGGAAGGAAGTACAGGAAAGCAGTGTGGCTCCTGTCACATTCTCATGTAGAAGCAGCGTCCTCAGAAATGGTATGTCCAGAATGATGACAACGACAAGGACAGAGAAAGCACTTATTCTTAACCCCTCGATTCAAGGCTTTATTAAAATTTGTGGGACAAGTTACTCAGGGGACTTGAAATGTCCCCTGAGTCATGGACAGGTGTGGCGGGATGGGGACAAGAGTCCCTGGGCTTTGGGTCTGGCACTGTGTACAGGTTTTGTCTGTGTGTCCCCAGGTTCCTGTCACATAGCAAGCTGCAGTGTGTGTCTTCGCTGCTCAGATGCACTGACTTTGGAGGTCATTGGGCCCTTCGACAAATTCCAGGCTCATGGGTCTCAAGTTCCTCCTCATGTGGGGTGGCAAGTGGGAGCAGGACATGGTGAGTTCTTCCTGCCACGTAGAAATCCCCATAGTTAGAGCTGGAATAGTGTTCACTCCATTTCCTTCCCAGGATTGTCAGGCTTTGGGGAAATTGATCTCCCCTTGATATCCATGCGTGATAGTTCCAGGGCCTCCCTCGTTCTCAAATCTGCAGATGCTTGAGTTGCTTATATAACGTGATCTAATGTTTGTACAGCCTCTGTACACTATGTTTTCCATCATCTCTGGGTTACTTATAATACCGATGCAGTGCACATGCTGTGTAAATAGTTATTTTGTTAGGGAAAGGGTGATAAGAAATGTTGAATAGTTTCCAGTTTTTCCCTCAAATATTCTCAATCCGATTGGTTGAATACATGGGTGGATGTATGTTTTCTCCACTTCCTAAGACACATTTTTCCATTTTTACATACAAACCAGCCTTGGGCTCCCCACATTTGTTAATAAGATGGTAATACATCTTGCAATCGGTCTCCTTACTACTAAGGAATTTGCTTTTTCACTCTTGGAGGCACTTATAACACTGTAGTTAAAATTCAGGTATTACAAAATTGGTTCAACTGAGTGTAGAGACACACCTGTAATCATGACAGTCAAGGAGACTGAGGCAAGAGGATTCAAAGTTTGAAGCCAGATCAAAGCTGCCTGGGCAGTTTAGTAACTAGCAAGGCCCTGTCTCTGAAGTAAATAAAATAGTGCTGGGGTGTAGATCAGTGCAACAAAGGTCCTGGGTTTAATCCCTAATGCCACCAAAAAAAAAAAAGGAAAGAAAGAAAAAATACATATATGTATACACACACACATATGTATATGTATGTATATATATATATGATTCAGACCTTCACTTTGCCACTATCTAGCTAAATTTTAAGTTGCTCGTCTTAGAATTTTAGGAAAGAGGCAGTGATGTGGTTTGGCACAGTGATATGACTTACGGCAGAGGATCAGTATGTATCATCTATCACTTTTTTCATAAAATTGTTTCACCCAAAGTGTAGGGGCTTTTCCTTGAAGGGTTAGGTGTACTTGCTTGACATATGCAGTGGTATTGGGATCATTGCTAAGCCTAAGGTAAAATACCTGCTTCTGCACTAGGAAATCAAATGTGAGATTTGTAATCCACACTGTTTTGTTTGTTTTACAATGCCAAGGATCGAATTTAGGGCCTTTGCACTGGCCTACATCCTTAGCCCATTTTATCTTTTTGAGACAGGGTCTTGCTCAATTGCCCAGGCAGCTTTGATCTTTGATCCTCCTGACTCAGCTTCCCAGAGTTCTGAAATTACAGGTGTGTACCACCACACCTGGCTCCCCTGTATTATTTTTGATGGGATAGTTTAACACTGGGAGGGAAGCTGAGAAGTCAAAACAAGTACATCTTAACAAAAAGCAACTTTGTGAAACACCACCAGTTTTCTCCGTCTTCATAAAAGAATGCAGCTACCTCAGACTTGGAGGTGCTCGTTTTAAAAATTGTCTTTCTTGGGTATTAGACGATAGCAGTGTAATAAGTTTGATGAACATATCAGCCTGTGTCTTGTCCAGGAAGGCAAGTGTGTCCTCAGAGCCTAAAAGAGGGGAGAAAGCTCCACATTGTCCTTTTTAATGTCACACGGAAGGAGAGCGTGCTCAGCCTGTGCCTAAATCTTGGCCTTTTTTTTTTTTTTTTTTTGTACTGGATATTGACTTTGGGACCTTTGCACCAAACTACATCCCTATCTCTTTTTTTCTTTTGAGATATGGTCTCATTAAGTTACTCAGGCTGGGTGTGAACTTTAGGTCCTCCTGCATCAGCTTTGCCAAATGACTATTTTGCTGTTTTATCAGGCCACTCCTCCCTGTCCCTCAGTACAGGAACATAGAATCTCAAGCCCCTGCTTGTGCTTGGGCCTTTAAACTCGAGTATGTTTTGAAGGCAGTTCATGACCGCACCAGACTGAGACCCCCAGAAACCTTGGGATTCTCCCCCCAACCCTGTAGTAACAGTGATTTCTACTGATCCAGCGTTCAAGGATAAGAGCCAGGCTGCAATAGAGAATTTATTTTTCGATTATGTCATCTTGTGCAGAGACTGCCATACAATCGGGAATCAAACATTTCAGGGATTGGGCCATGAGCTCATTGTGTCCATGAGCTGGGTTACAACACATTCATTCATTGGAGACAATCACTGACAGTCATCACCATAATTTATTCCTGCCCGTAGATTGGGTTTTCGAGTGACAGAGTAAGCTGTCAGAATCAAGCAGCCTGGAGCTTAGTTCAGACTACTAGAAAAGACCTGTCTGACAGTCCAGGTACCACCACCTCATTTGGTGACAAACCAGTGGAGCCCCTGAGAGGAGAAGTGACTTGCTCCAAATTGCACAGAAAGTTAAAACCATAGCCAGGACTAAGGCAGTGCTTGGTACTGTGTCCTGGGTCTCTACGGCACTTCCTGGTGACGCATAGATAGATTTTGGTTCCTGGAGGTTGCCGTGAAAGGTTTTCCCCTTGTCTGACCCCTTCAGGTTTTAAAAGCTGAGCGAGGGATGGTTTTGGCTTTGGTCATCCTGGTGCCTAGCTTGGAAGCATCTCCAAAGCTGTTTCTGTTCAGCTCTCCAAGGAGTGCTGGTGCAGACAGGCACATTGCCTTGCGTGCTGCTACTGCAGGTCCTCCGCCAGGCTCCCGCATTGGGAGTCTGTTCGAGAGAGGCTGGCTGACCTGTTTTCCTGCCCTGTGGCATAAAGACAGTCCCACTCCAGTGTGCTAGAGTAAGTTACATGTGTGTGTCTTATTTCATATACACACAGCAGTCTCAACCAAGGGATACTTAAAATATGGTTTTATGGAGAATATATGCAAGTGGGCATGGCTTTAGATAGACAAGGAGATACTAAAAAACCTTGGGTACTATGACTGACTTGTAGACTCCACATGATGCTACACAGTATCTGAAGATCTTTCCTCATTTTGAGGTAATAAAAGGTAGGTTTGAATTATGGGGGGAAAAGGACTGGATCCCATTTCTTGTCTGATCTGGAATCTTTGCTATTTCTGAAGTCTCTAATTAGATGCTTGGGTTGATTGTTTATTAAAACAAAGTTGGGGGAGCTGCTGCGCAGAGCAAAACATTCTATGGAGGATATTTGAGCCTCAGTTGAAAAGTATGGGCTGCAAAGAAATGTAGATTCATTGGCTTAATTGGGCGAGAGTATTTATAGAAATTGAATGATACAGTAAAACTAAAAGCCTTCCTTCTTTCATCCTCACAGACCTGCTTTAGTAAATGCCGTCCTGAGAAGCCTTTATCTGTAGAGTGGACTTCGACATCTGATTTTGGGGGCTCCGGTTGTCAGTGACTGTCCTGGCCCTACCCTATCTCTTGACTCAGATTTGCTTAGTTTTGTGGGCTTTCCAATTTTTTACACTTTATTTTACGGAAAATGTACATGTAAAGGAAAAAAAATGCTCATATCCACTAAACTTTACTTTTTTAAATACAGTTCCGTATTTCGATTTTGATCAACATTACAGAGAAACTTTTGTGAGAAGTTACACTTTGAAAGCCTCGCTCTTTGTCCTATTCCCACCCACCCCGCCCTCCTGTACCTTCCATAGATTACCATTTCCATTAGGTTCTTGTCATTCCTCCATGGCGTATGCAAAATTCAAAAATTTTAAAATAATTTTCCATTTCCCTCTTTTCTTAGAAAAGATGACAACTGGATGTTAGTTTTGCACCTTGCTTTTACATTGAGCAATGTAGTGAGTTTTTGCAGGTTTCCGCTTAGAGAGCTGTTGTGGTTTTTTAGGGCTGTATGGTATTCCATTACATAGATGTCTTGGAGTTACTAAACACATCTCCTCTGAACAGATCCTTTTATGCTTTTAGTTTTCTACTGTTACAGAGTTGCAGTGAATCATCTTGTAAAACATTTTTTAAAAAAGAACAGTTGGGTCCTCTTTAATTTAAGCTAGTTCTTTCTTCCACTTTCTCCTCCAAACGTAATGCTTATTCAAGAGCAAATGAATGAGTTGATGGAGCGTACCTGTATGTTCCTCCCCAGGGGAATGATAAAATTGTGCCTTTGAGCAGAAACCCTGAGCTATACCTTAAGACAGTGTCTTATTTCACTCACAGTAATTGTTGACCACAAAGCCTGAAGCCGGATAAAACATTCATTTCATGTTGCGCAAGGAGCCTTTGAAACAGGGTTCTGTGCTGTCTCTGGACCAGGATGATCCAGGTCACCTGAGAAGTCACTGGAAATACAAACTTTCATCCTCGACCTATAGAACCAGAGACCCCAGTTAAAGGGCACAGCTGCCCAACTCTAATTCCAGGTGATTCTGAGCGTGCTCTAGCTTGAGAGCTAAGGCCTTGAAAATCGAGCTTAATTGTATAATGGCAGATTGCAACCCCAGGGGGGCTGCCTTCTGGGTGGGCGGGGTGGGTCTTTAGCCTTTTGACATGTGAAAATGTAGACTAGCAGGAAATGACAGTGTCTCTATTTTGACACTGGTATTCTTGAATAGGAAACTGCTGGTTTTTTCCCAGAAGTCACACAGTGGCTGGAGCTTTGGATTAGTACATGCTACATCCAAAATTTTGCTCTCTGGGTCAGTGCTTCCCTTTGTCATATAATTAAAAAACCAGCAAAACTGGTTCCTATAATACGCTAGGAAGTTTTGTGGCACTGCATGCAGACTTGTCTTACTCCCACAAAAGCATCATTGTTCCATCTCATCCTTTGCCTTTCTGCCTTTAAAAATAATTTGATGCCATAATGCAACACATATTTACCTGGAGTGACTGTTAGTCACACCAAATTGGGACTTTCTGTGTGACAGGATGAGGCTAGATCCCCAACTCTTCACTCACCTCTGAGCCTGAAGCTTTTCAAGACACTCAGTGCCCTGGGTAGCTTTGAGAAATCCTGCTACCCTGGGCCACATCCATACAACTAAATCCATGTCATGCGTGTGACCCAGGCATCAGGATTTTTTAAGATGTCTCATTCATTTCCAATGCGTATCCAAATTTGAAACCAGGACTTAATGCGTTTATGTGAAAGTAATTTTGGTTATTGTAACAGGGACCAAATTATCACATGCAAGAAAGTGGTCCGAGATGCCAGGACAATCAGAACAAGAAAATTGTGGTTTAAATAACAGCTTGCTTGAAATTTAAATGCTCTCCCTTTTGGATAGCTTTCTCATGTTTGGAAGAACCCATGCTGGAGTGTGTTTCTGTCTGCAGCCTCTCTCTTTCATTATAATAGTCTTGCTGATTGGTTTTGTTGGCTGCAAGCAAAGTGATAAAATGCCAGTGGCTGCCTGTGCCAGGGAGGTCAGGGCTGGCCTTTCCTGTTTGGCTCCCTTTTGATGTAATTAGCAGATTGATTCAAACCCTTTTTGGAGACTTTGACCTGCACAGGCTTCGACCGTCTTTAAGAGTTCCTGGGACAGCTGTGGCCTTTCCCGATCTTTTCCTGCCCTTTGGCCTATGAGATGCTGCCCTGTCCACGGTAGCAGTTGACAAGCCTGCATGGAAGTCCATGTTTTTATTTTATTGACCCTGTTGCCCAGTTTTCCCTGCGGCAAGTCCTGCATAGTTGGCTGAAAAAGAAGATGAGGATGAAGTACAAGACTTTTCTCGACATCTGTTTCGCCTGCAGGCAGGGCACCAGCTCCCCGTAAAGTGAATGTTCTTTGCGTTGGTCCTGGTGCAAGGGTGTCCCAAGTGCTTTGACAAGGGTGCCATTCAGTTGTAAACAGTGTGGTAATGGGGTGGGGACCGAAAGAAATTCTCTCATCCCTTTTACAACTCCAGGCAGTTTGAGGACCAAACCCTTTGGAACCCAGGGGAAGAACTTGGGCAATGACACAGTGGCCAAGGCGAGCTGGGGCCAGCTCCTCCAGTGGAAGGAACTGGGGAAAGAGCTGCTGTGTTCAGCCTACAGCCGTAAGGCACAAACTAGGACACTTTGGGTGTTCTTTAATTCTTGCTCAGGAGTGGCTGATAACTTTTTAGGTATATTTTCTCTGCTTTATGTTCTTAACTGAGATTTGGTAAATTCAGTGTTTGCCAAGTCCTGATTGGTCTTGACCAGAGATGGGAAGTATAAGTGAAGAAACTGAAGTAACCCCATTAGCTTCATTACTGTTGAGACTTCAGGCACTCTGACAGGCATTCAAGCCCTAGAAAACGTTCCAGGGAATATTCTAGTGCTCTATTCACTTTGTACACATGAAGAAACTGAGGCCCAGGGAACATCTATAACTTGGCCAGAATTTTTTGCCATTCCTCCAGTTTCCAGTTTAAAAAAAAAAAAAGTAAGTTGTGTTTTGCAAACTGACAAAAACCTATACACTAATACAGTAGGAATAGCACTCTGTTCTTATAGTTTCTTATTTTATTCGCCTTCATAAACCACTCTGAGAACATTGTCATAAAGAGGGCTCTCCTAAATTGGAATGTAATTCAAATAATCCTGTCTCTTCTTACTTGCTTTTTAAGAAGCAGCTGCCTACACACACATATTTTAGTGAGCAACACAGTGTGCAAATACAAATACAAATAGTTCTGTTTGAAAAAAATTGTTTTCAGTTCACTAGTTAGAAAAAGGATCTAAGTCATTACAGAATCATGAACTATATGACTAAAAAAACTACTAGGCTTTTTTGAATTAAGTTGTCTTAATTTATAATGTTCTCAGATCTGTAAACCTCAACGGATTTGTAGAGATCATGAAGTTTTGCTTGTCACACGGATACTTATTCGATCCTTGGTGGTCATTTTGCGTTTATAAGAATTCATCACAGAAAGTGAAACCTGCAGAGGAATTCTCAGGTGGGAGCTCACTTGGGCTCAGCTCACCTGTGAACCCCAGGCGTGGAAGCAGTGGGAGGATCTGATGCAGACAGGGCTCAGTAGTGAAGACTGCTTCTGCTCCACACCCACTGTGCTTCTAGAACTAAGTGTAGCCTGGGGAGGAACTGTTCTTTCAATGGTCAGGTTCGTAGTACTTCCCAGCATCCTTAGTTCTCTCTTATTCCTTCCATTAGCCAGGATCTGTTGAGTAGTGTCTACTGCCTAGAACTGTTGTGAGATGTAAAGGGTAGAGATAATAAAGAAATAAATGAATGGGCTAGGAAATAAACCTTTCTAAAAGGATATTGAGTGGCCAGTAAGCTACGCTTGCCGCTATTTATTACCCGCTGGTTTCATTCACTCCACGTGAGCTAAATCCAAGTTCAAAACCAGGTGTGACACGTGCCTATTATTTCAGTATTCTAAGGTAGGAAGATCACAACTTCAAGTTGAACCTGGGCAGTGTATCAGGACCCCGTCTCAAAAGTAAAAAGGACAGCGGGTGGAGACTGGAAATGTAGCTTAGGGTGAAGACACTGAGTTCAGTCGCCACTGCTGCCCGCCCCATATCTGTTCAGATAAATTATTTTTCCTGCAGTCATGGAGTTGCCAAATAGTGCAGGGGCCCTTGATAAACTTTATAGTTCGTTATTGATTTTATCATTAGGAAAAGTAGTAAGAGTTAATATTGTCATTGTCCCTTTCCTACACAACACAGTAGTATTTGTTTTCAAACCTCATTCAAAAAACATTTTTCTTTTTGTACATATTAATTGGCTTCAGTATTAGCAAGTTTATATGTTTTCGGAGCTGTGGGATTACCACTGTTACAGCCCACATTTTTTCATAATGTCTTTTCCTAGTTTATTTTCAGTATCCTTTTATGAGCATTTGAAAAATGAACATGATTTCATATGTGTTCCCCAGTAATCACAGCCTAAGGCCTTTCTGTTGGATTTCTCTTCTGAACCTCAAAGGTAGTGTGGCTCATGATGAAGTAGGAAAAAACCAACAAAAGGCCTTGCTCTGAACTCTTCATGGGTGAGTCTCCTGAACCATAATCTCTATCAAAGTTTTTGCCCACACAAGTGTAACAGGGAGTTAAAGTCCAATTCATGTGTCAGGATCTGGGGAGTCGTAAAAGTACAGAATGCAAAGTGGAAGAATTTGACTCCTTCCAAAGAACTGCACTTTTTCCAAACTTGATGGCCCAATTGTTTTTGCCAACAGATGTAAGAAAGAGAAACGCCCATTCTGTATCCCTAGATTGAGGGGTCTTGAAGGCCTGGTCGGCCTGGCAGTGCCTCGGAACTGGTAGCCTAAGCAGCCATGGGCCCGGCCTGGCTCCTCCTCTGCCTTCTGCATGGCCACTTTGGCATTGTCTCAATCTGTGGGAAATGCTCCCTAGTGGGCTCACTAGCACAGCTTGGAGACGTTTCTGTTTCTTGTTTGGTGCTGCTTGTGAGAAAGTTGAATTCTCGTCTTAGCACTTGTACATGTCTTAGTGGGCCTTTACTCCCCAAGAGCTCTGTACTGTTCTCCAGGTACTAGAGTTCTCACAGCCAGGTAGGTCAGTTGGGCTTAACCATGGCTTTTCTGTGTGTGGGTAGTGATTTAACATTTTGTTCCTCAGGAATGGTTCCAGGATGCTTCTGTGGAAGACATTGGGAAAAAACAGTTAGAATAACGGAAGATCGTCCATTCTCTAACCTGTTCTAGGTGTGTTAGGGTGATTCTCCTACCTTCAATTCATTTAACCCTGTATTGACCTGTTGGGGAATCATGAAATGGGATCTCTACAAGAGTTTTTCCAGTTTTTTTGCTGCTTAGAGACATAGCCAGGAAGAGCTTCAGTGGGAAGAACAGTCCAAGGAGGGAATCACAGATTATCTGAAGAGACTTCCTGATCCCAAAACAGCAGCTCTACCAGTAGAAACCAAGAGAGCCTCTTTTACCATTAGGCCAAGGGACTGTCCCAGATAACTCCTGTGACCAACATTACGTGAAATATGCTCGTGAATAATCTAGCTATCTGAGAATTAACATCATGTCTACATTTTTTTTAATACAAAGAAATTTTCATCTTAAAGATGTGTTAGAGGATCTGCTTTTCCTTAACTAAAATGATCAGTAGGAATGTACACAATAGCCATTGGGTACGTTTTAGCTTCCCTTCTGAAAACTCAGGATCACCTAACTACAGGGAGATGGAGACTTGATACTGTAGAAATATTCAGCAGTCCTAACATCCCACTCCTCCCTTCCTTCCTCTCACCCATCATTCATTCACGACATTCTGTTCTGATTCCAGATGCCTGGGGCGTCTCCCTTCCCTGCTGGTTTTCACTTGACTGCTGGTTCTCCCATCATAACCTAAATATACAATTTTGACCCTTTTTTTTTTCTCTTTGCTAGTTGAAGCAAAGATGTACTTTAGCCATAGAACAGTGCATCTTCATAACGTTCTATGAGAGTGTAATACACACTGATTTGTGTAACCATTCCTTTATTAACAAGCAACAGTCATTTAGGTGGTTTTTAACTTCCCTCTATATAATGCTGTAATAAACATCTCTGAGCATACCTCTATGCATGTTTCTTATTACCTCCTTCCATGTTTCCACTCTTGGCCTTTGCATTATTATTAAGAGATTTAAATTCAAGAGGGAAAAAACTCACATATTTATTGGTGTGGTTACCATATCTGATGTTCTTCATTCCTTTGTGTAAATGCATATTTCTGTCTGCATCATTTCCTTCTGCTGAAGGGCTTCCTTTAACATTCCCTCTAGTTAGATCTACTGGTGAGAATTTTTTTAGTTTTCAGTCCATTTTTGCCTTTGGATTTTGGATAGTTTTACTGTGTATGGAATTTAGGTTTGACAGATTCTTTTCCTTTATTACTGGCAAAACAGTTGCTCACCCATCTTCTGACTACATTGTTACAAATGGTAAATATGCTGTTGTTTTGTTTGTTTGGTTGGATTTTTTTGTTTTGTTTTGTTTTTGTTTTGTTTTTGTCTTTTGAGATAGGGTTTCACTGTGCAGCTCAGGCTGCTTTTGAATTCACAGTGATCCTCCTGTCTCGGCCTTTTGAGTGCTAGGATTACAGGCATGTACCACCACACCTGAGTGCTGTTGTTTTTTGTTTTATTTGTAGTCTGTGAGTTGTTTGTCCTTTAATTTTTTCTCTTTAGCAGTGGATTTAAGCAGTTTAATTGTGCTGTCCTTGTATGTTGTGTTCTGGGTTAATTGAACTTCTTGAATCTCTAGGTTTGTATTGTCCTGTGTCTATTTAACTTTTTGAAATATGGAGTATAGCAACTTTTAACTTTTTCCTAATTTTGTCTGTTGGCTCTATTGTGTTGTTTCTGGACTGGTGTCAGTTGGTTGATTTTTCTCCTAAATATAGGTCATATTTTTATAGCCATATTAAAAGCCTGGTAATCTTTGACTCAATGCTAGTCATTGTTGGTTCCTGAACATTTTGTATTTCTGTAAGTATTCATTATCTGAGATGCAGTGAGCTTTCTTGGAATCAGTTTGATACTTCAGGTCTTACTTTGTTACATGGGACCAGAGTCATATTTATTTATTCTAGGGCTAATTTTGCCTTGCCAATGAGGCAACACTGGTGTGTGTGCTACCCTGTGCCTCATGAATTACGAGGGTTTTTTAGTCTGACTGATAAGAACAGGCACAGCTCCAAGGCAGGGCAGCTCTGAACACCACTTGCTGTTGCTTTCCATCAGGTGTTTGTTTTTCCTAACTTTAAGTAGCTTCCTCATAGGCCTACACTCTGGGCTTGGTACTCTGCTGAATCCTCAGGAGAAATTTTATGGAGATCTCCAAGCTGAAAAGCTATCTTCTTGCTGGTGCTTTATCTGGATTCTAGTTACTAACCTCCCCAGACTCAGCTCTGTCTTTTTCCTTTTTTGACGATACGGTAGTGAAACCCAGGGCCTTTGCCCTTTTAAAGTTTTTTTTTAGTGACAGGATCTTACTAAGTTGCCCGGCTGGAATTGAATTTGCAGTCTTCCTGCCTCAGCCTTCCAAAGTGCTGGGATTACAGGCATGTATCACCTCGCCTAGTTTAACTGGCCGCTTGTAAGTTTCTCCTTACTGCACCTCAGCCTGAAATATCCCAACCACCAAATGCAGTAATGAGTTTGCCCCTGAGTGAGAGTTGAGCAAGTAGGAAGACAGCACCTTTTGGCTTTCCAGTCGTTTGTGTGTTAGATGTCCCCAGCATGACAACATGAGCAGATTATCAGCTTCTTACCTGTTGTCGTTTTTTTTTTTTTTTAAAGAGGATAAAACAGAATAAAACCAATCAAAACAAACCAGTGTAAGAGATACAAGACTTCGAAACATTACAAAATCAACAATAGTTACCATAATGCCTCTTGATGTCTTCAAAATAGCCGCAGAGGGCCAGGGGTTTAACTCAGCAGCACAAGTGCCTGCCTGGCAAGTGCAAGGTCATAAGTTCAATCCCTGGTACCAATAAATAAATAAATAAATAAATAAATAGCTGCAGATAACATTGGACATAGTAAAAATCAAACAACAGAATAGAATAGAAACAATAAAAACAAAACAATGAATGCAATAAAGGATTTCAAAACAAGCCAATAGTAAATCCAAAATTGCTACCATAATATATCTTGCTATCCTTGAAATAGCTTCTCCTGCCATCAGATTTAACATAATCAAACAAAATAAAAGAGAATAAAACCTAACCCAACAAAACAAAGGAAATGATATTGGACCTCAAAACAAGACCATAGGGAATCAACAATGGCTACAACCCTCAGAAGGAGATTCCCCTCTAGATGCCACTCTGCATTCTAATATTCTCTGAACCTATGGTCAAACCACTGGCCCTAAACCTGCAGTGTTAGTTAAACACCAAAGTAGGCATCCAACTGCATTTCACCTTGATAGCTATCATCACAGCCTGTGTTTCTCCAGATAAGTTGGTTGCTTACCAGGGTGGGGTGGGGTGTTGGTACTTCTTGTTTGCCAGAGCACACCGGTAGGGGCTGGGTTCTGGCTTTTTCCAATCCAGCGGTGGCCCGTGCATGGTTCTGGTCCCCAAACTGTGCTTGTTTGCTGGTGCGGCCATTGTTCTCTCTCCTCACAGTCCGCCAATGGTGCTGACTCACGGGGAGAGGCTTGGGTCTAGCTGTTCCCAGACTGGGCTTGTTTGCTGGTGTGGCCATTGTTCTCTCTGCCCCCAGTCTACCCGCCCTATTATATTTTCTTAAAGGGACATTTTGTGTGTGAAGGGGAATTCCTCCAGTTAATTCTTGGGATTAGTTCTCCAAAGTGTTCCATTTATCATGCTCTTAGACCAAAGGATAGTTTGATATGCTGTGGCCATCAAGGCCAAGTCCTTTGGAGCCTGACTGGTAATTAAGCACATGCTCATTTGCTGAGTTGAATGCAATAGCTCTGCACTCCATGCCATTTTGGCAAGTGCATTTTGAAGGGTACCACTGAGAACCATACTGCTTTAGACCCAGGTGTTATCTTAATGTGTCATCAACAGCCCAGTGGAAAAAAAGTTTCCTGAGAAATGTTTTGATGCTGGTAATGAAGCAGTTGAACAGCTGCTTTAAAATAGATCTGTCAAACCCATAGTAAGAAACTTGTTTATAGCTCTTCATTGTACTTATAAGCTATCTTTTTAGCTGTAAGTGGCTGAGGACATACAAAGGAGTGTCTTCACTATTTTCTACATGTGGGATTAGGTCCAACAATTTACATGAATAGCTCAAAATTGCTTTCATTTTTAGTATGTTTCTGGTCCTCAAATAAAAGGCAGAGTACTACAGAGACTTGTAATTCCATTCCCTGAAAAGATGATTGGCTTTCCTCACATGATAAAATTTTAGAATTTAGTATGAACAATATAACTATCCTTTCATAAAAATTTAAGTACATTGCAGGAAGGGTTTGTCCCAAGAGCCCACAAACTGGTCCATGGACCAAATCTGGCCCATAGCCTACTTTGTAAATAAAGTTTTATTGGAACACAGCCCAGCCCATCACAGCTGTCCTCCCCATGGCTGCTCTCTGGCTCTCAAGTCAGAGTTAATAGCTGCAGCAGAGTTACCTGTATGTCTTAGACGGTGTAAAAGAATCACTGCCTTGCGCTTTACAGAAAATATTTGCTTCTGCTTCATCCCACTGGTTTAAAAAAAAAAAAAGCCAGATAAAAATCTAAAGAGCAAAAATTAGGGCTCAGAAAGGAGAGAGACACTCAATATTAGTGCCACAGTGGGGGATTCTGGCACACCATTGGAGAGAGTGCGAGCTCCAAACTGCCCATCACTGAGTATACTTTAAATACTTTTGCCCACCTTTAAACTGAAAATGTAGATGTCTGATGAGAAGTAGTCTCAAATTCCATTTCATAGACAGTATTTGAGGTTAGCAGTAATTTTGAAGAAACAGCTCATTAAAAATCTGATTAAAATAAAATCTGATAATATGAGCACATTTTCACCCCTCTTTTAAGTTAACAGTTTAATTGCTGCTGTTGCTGTAAAAGCATATAAAATGTAGGCTTCAAACGAGACAATGAAGCTTCAGCATTGTGAGGGGTATTTTAGATCCCACATTACTATGATGTTGAGACCACTGTGACTCACAGATACACAAAGTCATTACAGCATTTCTTATTACCAAAAATATTACTCATTTGCCCTGATTTCCTCCAAGTAATATTAGGTCTGTTTAATTTCTTAATCAGGTCCTGCTCTGAAACTGCTTATCTACTTACTCTTAATTTGTCATAGATATGGAATTAATCTGTAACTGATTCTAGGAGGTTTATGCCTTTAAAGATCAATGTTCAGTTATTGGGGTAAACTCAAAGAAGAAAGATATTAGTGCTTCAGCAATTATTTCATGCAGAAGAAACCATTGCCTCTAATACATGAGTTCACTTACTGACAATATAGTACCTTACACACAGTGGATGGTCAGTATCCCTTGATGATAAATTAACATGAAGTACAGGGGGACACTGCTATTTAAGAAAGGCAGATTATTATACATATTATCTCCTGTCCCTAGAGATGGTGTGAAAAGAATAATCTTTTAAATTACTGAAAATGAGAATGGGGCCTTGGTGGAAAAGATAATTGAACAGATTTCCAGAATACCAAGAATGAATGGAGTAACAGATCAGGGAGACCTAAAGCTGAAGAGTATTGATCGGTTTTGGCAGTCATGGAGGCTTCAGTGTGATATGAAAGCAAGCATGGAAAGAAGACTCAAGGAAAGGTCCGTTAGTCACTTGTCACACTGACGATGGGTTTAATTTGGCTCATGGTTTTAGAACTTCCAGAGCATGGTCCACTGGCTCTGGGTAAAAGCATCATTGCAAAGAGCATGGCAGAGGAAAGCTGCTCCAGCCATGGCAGCTGGGACAGAAGAAGAACCAGACAGAGAGGAAGGGCTGGGGACAGGTATGCCCTTCAAAGACACGGCCCAGTGGCTTACTTCCACCCACCAGTGCCCACCTCTTAACAGCACAGTCAGCACTGAACTCTTCAGTGGGTTCATTAGTTGATTGGTGAGGTTAGTGCTCCATGGTCTAAATCAACTTTCAAAAGCCTCACCTCTGAACGTATGAACTTTGGGGGAACTTTGTTATTGTATATTTGCAATATGTGATAGTTATATTCATTTTGGGGAACTGGTACATACATTTATAGGTTATTTTCAAATGTTTTTATGCCCCCACTATCCCCCTTTCCTTAGTTCCCTGCCCCATCTCCAAAAAGTCTTACCTTCCCGTTTCCTCCCATTTCTTCTTTATTTTATTCTTTGTATTTTAGGTTTCTCATAAAAGAAACCATGTGATATTTTACTTTCTATGTCTGACTTATTTCGCTTGACGTTATGGTCTCAAGATCCACTCCTAAGCCGGGCGTGGTGGTGCACGCCTTTAATCCCAGTACTCGGGAGGCTGAAGTAGGTGGAGTGTTGTGAATTCGAGGCCGGCTTGGGCTACAATGCGAGCACAAGGCCGGCCTGAGCTACATAGTGTGACCTTGCCTTAAAAAACTAGGGCTGGGAGTTTGGCTCAGTGGCTTAAGTGCCTGTCTGGCAGGTGTGAGGCTGTGAGTTCGATCCCTGGTGCAGAAAAAAAAAAAAAAAGGAAAAAAAGATCCACTCGTTTTCCTGCAGATGACATGATTTATTTCTTCTTTATGACTGAATAAAATTTTGTTGTGTGTATATACCAATATTTTCTTTATTTACCTGTTGGTGGGAATCTACTTTGTTTTGGGGGCTTGGCTATTGAAGGCATGCATGTAACACTGTAGTATGATGTCTGTTTCAAGAATATGCCCAAGGAGAGGTGTATAACTGTGTCAAGTAGAATTTCTAGTTTTAGTTTTTTGAAGATTCTCCATACTGATTTCCGTAGAGGTTGTACTAGTTTACATTCCCACCAGTGTAGAAGAGTTCACTTTCCTCCACATTCTCACCACCATTTGTTATTTTTTGTGTTCTTGATGACACAGTTGGAGTAAGGTAGAATCTCACAGTTTTTTAATTTGCATTTCCCCAGTAACTACAGATGATGAACATTTTTCCATGTATTAATTGGCCATTCAGTTCATTTGCCCATTTTTTGATTGAGTTATTGGGGGTGAAATTTTTTGTTGATGTTCTGTATATATCCTAGATATCAGTCCTGTATAAAACGAGTAGCTGGCAAAAAAATTTTCCGCATTCTGTGGGTTCTCTTCACTCTGATTGTTTCCTTTATTGCAGAAGTTTTTGAGTTTGATATAATTTCGTCTGTTAGTTCTTCATATTATCTCTTGTGCTGTTGGAATTTTATTGAAGAATTCCTTGCTTGTGCCTATGGTTTGAAGTGTTTCCCCTGGGTTATCATCCAAAAGTAAGTGTTTTTCATAGCAAGGGGCCAGGAGGGCCCAGACGTTCCTCAGGCAATAATGAGAAAAAGGTACATCTTGAGTACACGTTATAAAATTTTACAGTAAGGGTTGGAGAAACCTAGAAGCTTGTGACTGAACTAGGTGATCTTAAAATCCCCATGCCCTGACCCAGTGGCTAGAATCCAAGTAAGATTTCACTGTAGCTCAGTCTCAGGTTGTAAACTACCTCCTTAGGATTATTTGGCTGGTGTGCCTACCCTGCTTCTCACTCTTTTTATTTTCATTTTCTCTTATTTTTCTTCTCTCTTTATTCAAAATTCCCTGTCTCATCTCTGGCTTTGAGACAAAATGTATCATCTGTCTAGTTCTTTCCTGACCCAGATCTTCTGTTAACTGGGGGAAAGAGAGTTTGTTCTAGCTTTGAGTTTGTTAGAAATATAGCAGGCTGTGCCTTGTTCTTGATTTAATTTTTCCTGTGACTCAGTTGCACAGTCGTTGAGAACATCACTTTCTCACTACAGGGTCAGCATATCCCATCTCTGTTTTGAACCTATGCTCATGGAATGATACATAAGACTTTGAGCAGTCTGAAAAATAAACCACCAGATTTCTTTTGTTTAACCTCAAAGGGAAGTGATTTTTGCTTTTCTTGTTATTCAAGTAACCCACACCCACCTTTAAATGATTTTGAAATACAAAATGCTAAGAAGAAAATAAAATCCACCTTAAGCATACCACCCAAAGATTAATGCTTTTAAACTGGTATGGTGTGTATCCTTAGATACTTGCTTTCTATGCATATAATTTCCCCACAAAAATACAGTTTTACTCTTCACACCTGCTTTTTTTAAAAAAAACTTGCATATGTAGAATGTATATCATTAGTAATTGCATAACGTTGCATTATGTAAGTGTACAGTAACTCACTGAGTTTTTCTGAGGTTGGACATGTGAAAAATTGCTATTATTTATATGCAAACCTAGAAAACTATTTAGGATATACTCTGGAATTATTAGTTTGAATGATACAAATTCACTGCATGTGTAAACCTGGCACTTTTAAAATATAGTGAACTGTTACAGAAGTGTAGCAGTGAAGTCATTGCCCATTTAATTTTACTTCCCAGAGGTAATCATTAATATTTGGTATGGATCTTTCCAGACTTCTTTCTATGGAAGTTTTATAATGAGGTTTATAATTTTGTAGATTTCTTTAACCCCTGTGGGATTATATTACATTATCTTTATGTACCTTTAATTTTTATGTGTAAATTCCCTGAAAATCTTTTCAAGTCACATGCAGAAATTAAGTATAACACGTGGCTGTGCAGCTGCCGTGGGCAGAAAAGCTCTGGGGCATCTAAACCACTTCAGACCTGAGCTCTTGTGGTTCAGCGAGGGAACCTGAAATGTGCGTTTCTTAACAGTGGTGAAATCATGCAGTGACGACCTACAAGTTGCTACAGAAGCAAGGAGGGGCATTTCAGTGAAGACAAAGAAGTCATGATCACCTACCAACACAGAACAAGCCAGGGTTCGGATCCCGGCATCTGTGACTTATTAACTGAGACCTCAAGCGACCCTTAACCTCTCTACCTCAGAGCTGGATAGGGATACTAGTGCCTGCCCCGCAGTGCCTCATGAATATTTATGAAGAAATGATTAGAGGAGTGTTGCATGCCCATTGGTAGGTATCTGGTTAAGTAAATAAACCAGGATATATTAGCTAATACAATATGCGGCTATAAAAATAAAATCATTCTGTAAGCAGATAACACATTCTGAGATGTGTTACTGATAGATCAGCATGTCTGTAAACTAAGTTTTTCTGAAGCTACAGTATATATCTATATCTGTATGCTTGTATTTCCAGATTCTATCTGAACAGATGTCCAAGTGACTTACTAGTCCTTCTTTTTGAGGAGGAGTACCAGGACCACGAGTAGGAGAAACTTTATTTCCCATGCCATATACCCACTCATGCTGTTTAAATTGCCATGTACATGTATTAGGTGAAAAAGACATTCTTTAAATTATGAACAAAATAAAATTCTTCAGGTTTATCACAAATAGTACCAATTTAATAAAACTTCTAAAAATTTTTTATATTGCACTTTTTTGAAAATGAGATAAAATAATTGAGTTAAAAGCAGTTAGCATGGTAAGCACTTAAATGTTCATTATGGAATAATTAATAGTAAAAGTCTGTATCTGTCAGGATTCTTGATTACCTGTAGTAATAGTCTCACTCACCTTGCTTTACCAAAGTGGAATTGGTTGTGTCACATAAATGAAAGTCTGGTACGTCCACCTTTGGGCATGGCTATGTGGAATACCTCTCTAGAGATCAGGGCAGCTGCTTTGTAACTCTTAACTATACTTCTGTGTTGGTTCTGCTTCCAAATAGCCCCAACCTTTTCCAGTGAAAAGAACTCAGTACTTTCCCGGTGGATACCAACCAAAAAAATCCCAAGACTGACTATTTCATCACACATTGGTAATGGGACCATTTTTAAACTAGGCACTTTAGCCATGAGATTGAAATAAACTGATTTTGTTGAGGGGGTTATAATACTTGTCTGTATAACCTTGATGGGAAGGAAGGGTTATCTTAAAATGTTGAACAACCTTGACCCTTTAGTTCCCAGGTTTGGAGACTAGTAGAAACCACTTGAAATAAGAACTCTGGAAGAGTTCCTTCCCCAAAGGAAGAAATAGGGATCACAAATACCAGGCAGGCAAAACTGTGGGTATTGTTCCCCACCACCCATGATGCCTAATGGTTATATTGTTCTTGTTTTCATATATCCACTAGTAGTGGCATGTCATCTTACATGGGGCTGAGATTCTAAAGTTTTTAAAACCCTTGTTTACAGTAAACGTTATCCTTGAAAGTATTGCAGGAAGGTGCCATGTGGGAACTGTTCTTAGCATTTCACATACCTGTCTGGGGCCAAATGGCTGGTGCGTCTGTTGAGTATTAAATTGCACTAGTTGCTTTACTGGTAGGGACCATGTAATATGGCACTCTTCTTATAAACAGTAAAATAAGAATATTGAGAGAAAAGACAAACTTGGTGTCCTGCTGTTACTCAGCAATCAACTTGGAAGACTTCTGTGCCAATGTATGAGTTTTTCCCCACACACCAATCAGTTCTGCAGTGGACACCCACTGAGTGTCCTCACATTCAATTCTGATATTACGTCCCCCATAGACAGCATCAGATGCCACAGGCTAAGAGCTCCGTGTCCAAGACTGTCCCTCAGTTCCATATGCCCATCCAGCTGTGGGTTGGCGTTTCCATGGTCCCTTCCTCAGAGTGCGCCTGATTTGCTTGAACTGCTCACAGAACTCAGGGAACTACTTTATTTATATCTACTAATGTATTATAAAGGATATTACAAAGGAAATTGATAGGAAGATACATAGGGTGAGATATGGGGGAAGAGTGGGAGTTTCCGTTTCTCTCTGGGGTACCATCCTCCAGAACTTCACATGGTCAGCTATCTAAAAGCTCTAGAATGCAGTCTTTTTGATTATTTAGAGAAGTTTCATTGTGTAAGCATGAGTTGGTTAAATTATTGGCCATTGGTGATCAATTCAGCCTTCAGCCCCTACCCCCTCCTTGGAGGTTGGGTTTAGGGCCAGAAGTCCCAACTTTCTAATCATAGTTTGGTCTTCCCAGCGGCCAGCCATCATTTAACTTATCAACATGGAAGACAGTTATCACTTTAGAGAGTTCAAGGATCTCAGGAGTTATGTGCCAGGTAGCGAGATGAAGACCACATATATCTTAACAGTGATGGCAAACCTTTTAGAGACCAAGTACCAAATGCAACCCAGAACCTACTTATTTATCACAAAGTGCCAACACTGCAATTAAACCTGAATGCCAAGGTTTCAGTTTAGAAAAAAACAACTCCACATTAACATATTTTATCTTAAAAGAAAAACACAACACGTGCCATAGATTTACCGCCACTGTCTTAGAATATCACAGTTGCGCAAACAAAAAGTGAGACGACAGAGAGGAGCTTGTCCTGGAAGGGGGAGTGGAGGCAGAGATCGCCTGCCATCAAGCTTTGTGTGTGCTTGAATTTGCTAAACTAAGCATTAAAATAATCCTCTTGCATCACATAGTAGAATTCTTAGCCCTTCAGTGTCCAGTCACGGCATCCACATTCAGATATGGAACCCGCAGGTATATGTGGTCTTTTCAAGTCCCGCCCATTCACAAAGCAGTGGAAGAAAGAAAAGGGACAACCCAACAGGAACATCCATTTGGAAAATGGGAAGCACTGTGAGGTGATCAAGTCCCTTCGCCCATCGTGCCCTCAACAGGGACAGCTGGGACTGGGTGACTTAGTGGAGCTGCATGATCTCTGCACTCCACCCTTTGGGAAGAATTTCTGGGGCTGCCTTCCTTTTACAGATCATTTATTTCTGGTGTGCATTTATGGGCCTGATGATTGATTCCCTTAGAGGCTGAGACACCACAGGGATTTGCTTTCTTGACTAAGTCATTCTCTGGCAGTAAAAGTACCTTTAATATTTAGATTTGGCCAACTTAGTTTGGTGCTTAGTAGCCAAAGTCCCATATGGAGACTAGTCCTGGTCCTTGAGGTTGGACCTTGGTCTCTTAGCAACAGACCTGGGTATTTCCCCAGCCTACAGTTTTATGCCTCCACAGGCTTTGCCTCCAGGCAATTTAAGTAAGATCCTGGAGAGGCAAAGCCCAGGCTTCTGGCCAGAGGATAGTTCCTGTGAGTGCTACAAGATGATGAGAACCTTAGGGTCCCTGGTTCTTTTCTAACTTTACTTTCCTTCTGTTGACTTTAGCTTGGGCAGAGAGCATAGCTCTGTGTCTTCTTGGATTACTTTCTACATAGAGAAGAGGCCTCCATGGTAAGGCTGTTTGCTTTTAGGTGGTCCTGCCTCAAAGGGTCTTATCTGTAACTCCTTCCTGACAGCCATAGGAAGTGACCGTGACCCACACACCCTGCCGTTTTCAGCCAGGGCCTGCCAGCTCTCCTTTGCACTTTTCAGCCCAGCCCAACTTCCAGGTACCCAACTCAACTTCCAGGTTCCCAACTCAAAATGCTTCAAGCAAAAAGGGAGATTGTGTTGGCTGAAACAACTGAGAAGTCTGGGGAAAACCAACTACTGGCCCAGGTATATGGCCTGAGCCAGAGTTTTGAATCACAGCCTTGGGACCCAGCTTATCAGCTCTACTAGAAAGGACACAACCCCTTCTTACCAGTAGTTCCAGGAAAAGTCTTGGGATTGTTTCTTGTTCACCCAGCTTTGATCGTGTTCCCAGCCTGCTCACAGTGGCAGGATGGATGGAGTACAGTGATTAGCCAAGCCTGGGTCACCTGTATGTATCAAGGCCCTGAGGCAGGGGTAGAGCAATCGCCAGAAATGAAAGAGGAATGTTTGCTGGCCAGCCAAGACAGGAAAGATTCTGCAGTAGAGCTGAGAGGGAAAAATGAAATCCAAAAAGCAAACTTGCCACATTGTCTGTTCTGGACCAGTAGGGAAATGTGTAGCTCAGTGCTTGCCGACAGAAGCCATAAAGAAAAACATAGAAGAAGCAGGTGAAATAATCATATAATAGTACTGTACTTAATACGTTATAAAGCCAATGAATATCACTTTAACGTGTAATCAGTGTCAAAATTGATAGGCTATCTTTTTTCCACCATGTGGTCAAAATTCAATGTGTACTTTACACTTAGCACATACCAATTCAGGTGGGTTAGCAGCCTGTGCCTACTGTAGTGGAAGGTTCAGGTTGATTGGTGACTTCTCATAGAGAAGCTGAATGTTGGTCATCTTCTAATAAGGTATCGTTTGTGTTTCCATTCATAAGGAAGCCATCTGAAATTGCAAATCTCAGAAGAATCTACTGCATGATGAGCCAAAATGTGCATGGCCATGCTGCATGTCTGGTGGGCGCCACCTCTGCCCCAACACCCATCATACTCATGCAGTTGGTACTTATTTAGTCATCTGTCTTCTCTCTTAGACTCTAACCTCTAGGGAGGCAGGAGCTCTTATCTATCTTGCTTACTTCCATGTGTGTGTGTGTGTGTGTGTGTGTGGTACTGGGGTTTGATCCCAAGTCCTTCAAACTGAGCTACATCACTAACCCTTCTTTATTGTGAAGCATAGTTTTGCTCAGTCATTCAGTTGCCCAGACTGGGCTTGAACTTGTGATACTCATGCCTCAGCCTCCCAGAGTGCTGGGATTTACAGGTGCCTGGCTCTTGCTTACTACTTCTATTTCCTAAGCACACTTTCCAGTACATAAAAGACATTAGTTTGGGGTTTTTTGTTGTTTTTGGTTTGGTTTGGTTTGGTTTGGTTTTTTTGTTTGTTTTGTTTTGTGTTTTTGTTTTTGTACCAGGAATTGAACTCAGGACCTTGCACTTGCCAGGCAGATGCTGTGCCACTGAGATGTATCCCTGGCCCTTAGATGGGTATTTTTAAAGTGAGACAGAATTAAATTAAAAACTTAAGGCTTCTCATTTGCCAAGTTTGGTTGAAGCCTACAGTTGTGTATTTGCAATATTTCTGATGGAGGACCATTTGCAGTCTGGCTAGTTGTGTTTCTGTGCAGTCACTCTTGATGAATATATAGAGCGTAAGGGAATCCTGCAGAAACCCAGCCTGTTGCCAAGCATGAGTGTATGAAGATAAGTGGGAAACAGTCTCTGCCTTAAGGGAAATGAGAAATAGATAAAGAACTTATACAGTAGTATCGGTGAGGGTTATTATAGAAGTAAACTCAGAGCTCTGGGGCAGCACTTGGAAGGGCGTCCAAGGCAGGACAGAACAAACATGGACAGGGAAGGTAAATCTATGCTGCTCCCTGGCTCGTATGGTACTCGTCGCATCCCACCACATGCTTGGGAGTTGTGCTGGATCTGTGTTGGCTTGGTGAACAGAACTGCATCTGAATCTCACACTAAAGGCTCACGGGGTTTGTCCACTTGTGCGGAGGCACATGATCACCTCAGGTGATAAGTTTGTAAGCTGATGTGCAAACCACGAAGTGTGCTGGGGCAGAGAGCTGAGAGCAGCTGACAACTGTGGTGTTTGGCAGGGCGGACAGAGCTCAACCAGCCTCCACTCTTGTCATTGTCTGTATGACTCATGACGGGCCACTGCATTTGTGTTACAGGCAAAGCGAAGGCTGGAGCTGGGAGAAAGTGGTCACCAGTACCTCTCAGATGGTTTAAAAACTCCCAAGGGCAAAGGAAGAGCTGCACTACGAAGTCCAGATAGCCCGAAAAGTAAGGATTCTTTCATGTCTTTCCTTATTCTTCTGGGTGTGGGATTCCCACCTTGCAAAGCTTGTGGCTAGAAGATTGCCAAGGTGTGAACAATGTTGGCATGTTTTGTTCTTTTTATTTCTTTCTGTGCGTATCAAAAAATTAAAGACACTGTCTGCAGGCACCTAGTGAAAGGCTATAATCCCTCTAATACTGAAAATTGGTGTAAGGGAAGACTTCTTCCACTGAAGGCAGTGTCATTTTCAAATCAAAATATAAGCATCATTCTGTAACCTAATTTAATTGTAACTTTCCTTAACGGACAGGACTTCAGAGTGTGAGTGAGACTAGCAAGGTATAGATGAACTGTACTGGTTATAGAACTGATTGTGCCTGATGAATTGCAGCTAGTTTTATTTCCATTGAATGCTCTCATGGTTTCTTCTGGGAGAGAGAAGTAGCCTAGAAATGGCCAAGTAGTTGTTTATGTATTTGTATTTAATGAAAAAGGTAAATTAGACTTTATTCTTCCCTGTGTGTGGTTTATGCATTTGGCCATCCACGAAGCATGCATAATGTTGAATTGAAACATAGATCTCGCAGGGATAGTGGTACATGTCTATAATCCCAGCATTATGGGAGGCTGAGGCAAGAGGATTGCAAGTTCAAACCCAGGCTGGGCAATGTAAAATTCAGATAATTGGATAGACACATAGATAGATAGATAAGATAGATAGATAGATAGATAGATAGATAGATAGATAGATAGATAGATAGATAGATAGGGCTGGGCATATAGTTTAGTACAAAGGCCCTACCCAGATTCAGTCCCCAGTATTGTGTGCCTGTGAGAGAATAAATGCAGTATTAAATAAGGAAATTTCATTTACAAAAAATGGGGAGTTTTTTTTTTGATTTTTGTTTTTTTGTTTGTTTGTTTGAGACTGAGTCTTGCTATGCAGTTCAGGCTCAGCCTCCCAAGTGCTGGGATTACAGATGTGCAGCACCACACCCATGCCTGACTGAGAGATGGGGAGATTTGATAGACTTGCAAGTATTCCTCATCAAAATGAAACATTATTTGAAAAATTGATGAACAAATGATAGTGCCCTGGTGCGAGAGGCCAATAAGGAGGAGGCTGTGGAGACCCTGCCTTACTCCGCCAGGTCATACTCCACAGGCGCGATTCCCTAGGCTGCAGAGGGGTGGCTAAGCCAAAGCAGGAGCTCCTGAGAAGTTCAAAGGGGAACGTGATCATCAGGCCTAGGAATTTCTGTTGTCCCTTTCTTTTTCTAATAAAGCGATTGTCATGGCTTTCTGTAACTCACCAAAAACACCAGCTTTGCTTCAGATGCTAACCCTCGGGCTGCGGTGGGAAAGCGCTGGCTACCCTAACTGCACAGAGACCCTTCATTTCTTTACCTCTCCCCCTGCCCCCACCCGTTCGGTTTTTGTTTTCCTTTAAGCTCCAAAATCTCCCTCAGAAAAAACGCGGTATGACACGTCCCTCGGTCTGCTCACCAAGAAGTTCATTCAGCTCCTGAGCCAGTCGCCCGATGGGGTCTTGGACTTGAACAAGGCGGCAGAGGTGCTCAAAGTGCAAAAGAGGAGGATCTATGACATCACCAACGTGCTGGAAGGCATCCACCTCATCAAGAAGAAGTCCAAGAACAACGTCCAGTGGATGTGAGTGAGACCCATGCACCCGGCCTGAGATTCCCCCATTCACGCTTTCATGTTCATTGCTTTTCTCTCTTATTCTCTGTCCCTCCTCAACTTCTTTGTTTTGTTTTGTTTTGTTTTGTTTTGTTTTGTTTTGTTTTGTTTTGTTTTGTTTTGTTTTTGAGACAGGGTCTTGCTATGCAGTTCAGGCTGGCCTTGAGCTCACTTTGTAGCCCAGACTGGTCTTGACCTTGCAAGGATCATTTCACCTCAGCCTCTCGAGTGCTGGAATTATAGGCACCCAGTTCCTCCTCGACTTCTTGACTTTTTTTTTTTTTTTTTTGGAACTGGGAGTTCAACCCAGATCCTTTATATGAACTGTATCCCTGGCCCTTTTTTGGGGCGGGGAGAAACAGGTCTCATGAAGTTGATAACTTGTCCAAGCCGTGCTCCACTTTGGTGATTCTCCTGCCTCCACCTCCCAGTATGCAGGGATTACAGTCCTGTGCCACCATGCCTGACTCCTCCTCAACTTCTGAAACAGAACTTCCTAGTCTTCTTCCATGGAGACTTTCTGTTTAGATACTGTCTGAGATGAAAGGATCAGTATTTGATTAGTATCAAGCAGGGGGCTTCACCTATAAACTAGACACACTGTGCTCATGTGTGTGATCTTATGAGTGCTTACACATGTCCTTGGCTTGTCTTCCATGGGAATTTGGAAATTAACTGTCTTATGGTCACCTGGATGCACATGCATGATCACACAGTCACAAAGTATCTTTAACCTGGGTTTGGATTGATCCATGCAGTTTCTGTGTAAATAAAGTCAAGGCTTAAATGCCTCAGTTTCTTCTATAGAGCAAGGTTGATTCTTGCTACCAGTATATCCAGAGATCTGATTAAGCATAAAGTAAGAATTTGTGAATTAAGGAAAGAGCAACTGAACAACTGGTGTTTTATAAAGTATAGCATTAAACTATTAAAACATATTAGAAGGAATAAGTTGAAAATTACAGTTCAAACATAATAAAATGGGTAAATTTTTTTATCCTTATTGGAATTTTGGACGCTTTGGTAATTATTTTGACCTGTGTCTTTGTTCTTGCTGATAATTAATGGATCTATTTCCTTTATCTTTTCTTTTTTTGTTATTTTTTTGTTTTTGTTTTTGTTTTTGTTTTTTGTTTGGGGTTTTTTTGAGCCATTCCATCTTTTCTGTCTTTCTATATCTTTTATCTGCCACACCCCAGAAAGCATATGGCGGAGGTCGGGGGGCCAGAGAGCCAGGTAGCTACCACCTTTTGCCCTCTAAATATAAGCCTTCTAAGTGGGCCTGCTTTGCAAGAAAGAGCTCTGAAAATGACAGTGCTTTTGCACATAGTTTCAATGGTGTCAAAAGTGCAGGACCATATTCATGAAAACCATATATAAAGTTCTGATTTTAATCTTTGGCTAACATTGGAGTGCCGTGACCTTCCATGTGGAGTGGAGCCATCTACCCACAGGACCAGTTCTGATGAGCAGCCACCAAGAGTCTGTGTTTGGGTTCTAGGGGCTGCAGTCTGTCTGAGGATGGGGGCATGCTGGCCCAGTGTCAAGGCCTGTCAAAAGAAGTGACCGAGCTCAGTCAGGAAGAGAAGAAGTTAGATGAACTGATCCAAAGCTGCACCCTGGACCTCAAACTGTTAACCGAGGATTCAGAGAATCAAAGATATCCTTTGTGCCACAGTTGATGAGGGGCCAGTGCCTGCTAGACTATTTTCAGAGTTGGCAATCTGACATAGGCACAGAGTAGATTTTACTCTGGTTTCATGTAAGAGGTGTGTGTGTGTGTGTGTGTGTGTGTAAACCTACTTCGCTTTGCCTAAAAAGTCGGCATCTGTGGTAAGATATTCATGGGACTAGATCCTATCATTTGTTTTAAAAGCCAGGTGGGGCCAGGCGTGGTGGCGCATGCCTGTTATCCCAGCACTTGGGAGGCTGAGGCAGGAGGTTCATTGGGAGTTTGAGATCAGCATGGGCTACAAAGTGAGCTCAAGGCCAGCCTGGACTGTGTAGTGAGACCCTGTCTCAAAAAGATTAAAAAAAAAAAAAAAAGCCAGGTGGCAACTGTTTTTTAAACTATTTTATTCATGTGTGGTTGGAACATATGGCTACACTCAGCGTAAGGCCACACTAATAAAAGATATGTAAGGTGTCTGTATTAATATTAATGACAACACTCAGCAGATTCGACTTTGGCTTCCCAGATTTTGGGTGGGTGTTAGCTGTCACTGTTGGGGTTCTCACATTTTATTTTCTTTTCATCAGCCATTGTAGCAATTGGGATTTGTTGAATCTATCTGACTGAGCTATCAGTGAAGGGTTCGAAGTTATACTAGCTATTTAAATGCCTTGCGCTGATTCCCACTGCCGGAAACTGATTTCAGAAGCATCCCAAAACCTGGAAAATCTCAACTCACTGTTGCTCCTCAAATGTTAGTCCTCAAAAATAAAATTATAAGAAAGCTAATTGTTGCTTGCAGCTTGCCAGTCAATGCTCTGTTGACCGTCACAGGCAAACTTTCTCCTCATTGTCTCTTGGCAGACAAAGTAGGAGAGCTATGACTTTGTGTTGTCAGCAAGGTTTGCCAGTATTCTCGGTTTTTGGTAGAAGCCAAAAACAGCAGATTAAATCCTCTCATCTCTAATATTAGTCGCATACTCCTGACAATTACACATTGACCTTTGTTAGAAGAGAAAATGTGCCTTGGCCACTTTCTTCTAGGTTCTCACATTAGTCTCTCCTTTGGAGGGTATGAGGACACCTATTTTCCCATTGTTTTGTTTTTGTTGTTGTTTTAACCTGCAACTGTTGACCAAACGATTGACCTTGTCAGCTGATAATTAGTAAGACAGAAATGAGGTGTGATGACTCAACCCCTGGGGGTGTCCAGAGTGGGTTGCAAGGGGCTCTTTCATTCATCCTTTGTTCGGGAGCCCCATCATGGAGGAGCTGTGTGGTTCGATGTGATTGGCAGCTCTCCGGAACATGTGGTTTATGGCATTGTCACTTACATTAGCTTTCTCTGAGGCCTTTGTTGCAGAAAATGAAAGCTGCCTTGCAGGGGACTGCCAACCCCAGAAGCAAACCGGGGAGGGAGTCACAAAGGAAGCACTTTTTAAATTTGTAAGATTAGAAAATATGTTTGCACAGTTTATTTCAATGCACCATTCAGTTCCCAATTGGGTACAGCTTGCTCACAAATGTGTTGAAAATTTTTTTTCCTGGAGCATGTTGAGTAATTGTAGATGAGTTTTGATTTTAATAAGTTCTTGTCAGTTAGCTTGTTGGCAGTGAGTTGTGCGGTCAACACACATTGTCCTCAGTGTTCAAAGTAAAAATTACAAGTTTCTGGTCTTCTGTAAAGGTGTCAGTAGCTTCTTTGATGGAAGAAGTGGAAATCTAAGGCCCAGAATCCTGAAAGAACAGTCACTACCAAGCCCCTGTTGTCTCAGCTGTAGAGACTGGAACAAGATAGTCTATGATGAATCTCCTATACATGTATATAGATTCCATGGATGGGCTTTCTTTCTGCCAAGTAGATTCATAGCTTCTATAAGAAGGATCTAATAAGACATTTCTATTCTCAGGGACCTCATTTCCTCTAGGATTTCAAAGTCCTTTTTCCGTATTAAACAGACACTATTAGGTACATTGTATTACCTACAGAAATGCCTTCATTGATTTGTTATTTGCGGTTTTATTCTAGGCATTTTAATGGGTTTATATTAAACAGCTGACTAAAGACATTACTTATGTTACTCCCTGTCTCTAAGAAAATTGTGCATTCTATTTTCCTTTGATGTCAAGTAAAAGTTTATCCCTAAGTGAGCTCATATATGAATACTTTTGTCATTTAATAGGTACCATGATATTTCATGATACCTTTTAGGCTTGGTTTCCAGGACACTTAAAAGAACCATTCAGTACTCAGAAGTAACTAGCAGGAGTGGTGAAATGTTATCTTACTCTTTTTTCCTAAGTCAGTTTTTCTCATATCGCAGAACATCCAGGATCTACTTTGCTGCTTGTGAACGTTGAAATTAGTTGTAGAGTTAATAGTATCTCGCAAAGGGCAATTTTTCTAACAAATAATGACAGTCTTATTATCTCGTTAATATACAGTCACCACCCGCCCAGGTGCACTTCAGAAAACAAGTTGTGTTCTTCCACTAACGTATTTGCTACTTATTCCTTCATTTGGTGGCTGCTGACACTTGTTAATAGACTGGGAGTTCAAAAGATTTGTGTTGGTAGGGCTTACATTTTTCTGCAAATTGAAGTCTGCCATCCTTCAGTTTGAGTGACAGAGTACTTCACTGGGGTCCATGGAATACGTGCACACCAAAGGAACCTGGCTTCAAAATCCCTGACCTAAGTGGGTTTTGATTTTCATTTGCTGGTTTAACTTTTATTTGTGTTTTAATATTGTAAATAGCCATAGGCTTTTAGAAATGGAAAGCATAAAGTATATATTTCTATCGTTGTCTAAAACATCAATCAGTAAAGAAGATCCCTGAGGTACCTGGTATATCTGAAGATCCAGAGTCAGAGACTTGTTTGGTTTTTTGAGATAGGGTCTAATCTACCAGCTTTGAACTCACTATGTAGCTCAGGGTGGCTCTGAACTTGTGGTGATTTCCTGCCTCAACCTCCTGGGTGCTGGAATTACAGGCCTGTACCAGTACCCCCAGTTGAGACATGTATATTCTTTTTCCTATGAAAAAATAAAATTTCAAAACAAAATAAGAGAATAACAATAGTTAATATGCTGTGAGTCTTACTCTTAAAAGTAGCTACTTAGGGCACAAGATATAGACAAAAAAGATTTCTTTACCAAAGAAGGAACCAATAATAGCACAAGTTCTTTTCAGTGAACTAAAGAGAAACTAGTAATATAGATGAAACAAATAATGAAACAGGTAATTCTTCCTATCTCCTATTTGCCTTTTGTGAGACATATATATATTCTCGTAAGTCATAAGATGCTTTAAATTTTATCCATGTATTTATTTTGTCATTTTCATGATAGCTATATCGGAGATAATTAGGTGGAAAATTTCCTTAACACTTGCTACGTTAGCTTATGTTACATATCAAGATATTCGAAAAATTAGTGGCCTTAAAGACCAAACTGTTATAGTTGTGAAAGCCCCTCCAGAAACAAGACTTGAAGTGCCTGACTCCATAGAGGTAAGGAGACGGCGGCCTTGTGCACGTACAGAGATCTTGGAATGCCTGAAGTTGAAGAGTCACTGACTTGTGGTGGAAGTCTGACCTAAGAACTTGATAGTTGTTTCCCATTTATTTTCCTTAAACCTAACTTATAAAACATCTCTACTATTGTTTTTTTGAATGTCCAAAAAGTCTAATTTTAACCTAGCAGGGCATTGAGGTGGAAGCAGTCAGTGATACCCTACCCTTCTTATATTCTTTTTTTGTCGTAATTTGTTATCTGGTGGTTCTGATCAATTGGGGCCACTTGAGAAATTGGATGTTGATTACCTTGTGTCTGGTTGCCACCGTGAATAGAGACACACGTGCTGTGAAGTATCTCCCTAACTTAGCACGTTTTAAGAATTTTTATAGCACTTTTTAACATGTTTACTTTTAGGAAATTAAATGGGACCTTGAAGTAAATGATAGACTAGAATATTTTAAGAAAGTAGGGCACATATTTTTGTGATTACTTTCAGATGTACTTTGATACATTCAGCCTAGACTGCAATGATAAGATAAAGAACTGTAGTGAAAAAATGCATAGAGGAGAGAGGGTGACATTTACAAGCCCCCTCTGGCGTAGACCTCCCACTTTGAAAGATTATTATCAATGCCATAGGTGAAGGAGTTTTAAATGCCAGTGTCCTGCAGTCTCTTATTAAGTGCAGTTCCTAAGAATACTATTTATAAGTTGGTTATTAAAATTCAGCATTAGAAAGCCCTACCATAAAGGTACAATAGCATGAAAGTACTCTCTTTGGAATACTAAAGGAACCTTTTAATAATTTGAAGAACAAGATTTTATCTAAACATAATTTACTTGTACTATTTTTACAGACTGACCCCCACCACTCACCCACCCCAGAAAAGTTCTCTTTCTAAGTGCCAGATGGTAAACATCTTTGGCTTTGCGAGCCCTGCGAACTTTGTTCTGGCTATTCAACTACTAGACTATGCCTTTTAATATGCAAACAGTACATTAAGTGGGAATGGCCACAACTGTGTTCCAGTAAAACTTTATTTACAAAGCCATTTGATGGGTTAGATTTGGCCCGGTAGCTTTAGTTCACTGACCCCTGCTTTACATGAAGACAGTCATTGATAAGAGTTACACTCCCAGCAAAGAAGCAAAATGAGCAATGAATATTACCCTGACATTTTGGTTTTAGGTGACAATACCCACACTTTTGTTTCTTAAAGAACTTTTGCCATCTCTGTTCATAGAGCCTACAAATCCATTTGGCAAGTACCCAAGGACCCATTGAGGTTTACTTGTGTCCAGAAGAGACTGAAACACACAGTCCAATGAAAACAAACAACCAAGACCACAATGGGAACATCCCTAAACCCTCTTCCAAAGGTAATAATTCCCCTTTTGTCTTCTGGAAACTATGTTAGAAATGAAGGTGACTAGAAGGATCCTGTATGAGAGGCACAAGTCTATAAACAGAAAACAAAAACTTCTGTTGTTAACCAAGGTAGCATTTTTTAAAAGGCATTCTGACTGGTTTAGAGAATAAAACAATCATCTTGGGCAAAGCCTCCTCCATTCATTCATGGAATCCCTTTGGTCTTTTTTTGGCAAGAGCTGTTGTTTTCTGGGTGACTTACCTGCTCCCCTGGCCTGACACCTTTGAAGGGTGCTGCAGAGATCATTAGAGAAGAGAATGAAAAGTTTGCAGAGACTAGCCTTTGTCCAAGAGTTTTTATTTTCCTCCTAATGTGATGGGAAGAGGTTATGATTGTAAAACCAAAGAAAATAAGTCTTAACTTCTCCCCCTGTCCCATTGTGAGAGCAAAGCTCTTTGCAGTTTCAGTTTAAGATTATGTTTCATTTTTTCCCCTACCATCTCCCGATATAGCAGCAAAAATAGTGATTTAAATGAATAGATCTGATTTAATACTGAGCAAAACTGCAGCACTTGAAATGGTAAAAACAAAAGACTATCCTTTTTCACCATAGAAATTCAAAGTGGATTTGTCTTATGTATATATTTTTAGAGGTATCTTTAGTAAGCTGATTGTTCATAAAAGACTGGCTTAAAATTGTTGAGTTTCTCCTGGAGAGCCAACTCTTCAATATGTATGTTTTACTTTATTTTTCCTAAAACAACAACTAGTTATTGGAGAGAAGTTTTTGAACTTGTCAGCCTCTTGTCTATAAAGCTATTTGCATGTTTTCTCACAGCGGGTATTTTGAGAGATGAGTTAGTACACTAGGACAGAGGAAAGTGACAAATCACTCTGCCTTGGCTGTCCGCATAAATGGTTATGCGTTGCCCCATTGTCATTAGTAAAGTGACAGAAAAAAAATTAATTGGTTTTCCTCTAACTTACTTTTGGTTTCCACTAATGTTATCCTTTCAGACTTGGCTTCAAATAACTCAGGACATAGCGATTGCTCAATTTCTATGGCAAACCTTTCTCCTCTGGCCTCCCCAGCCAACCTTTTACAGCAGACTGAGGACCAAATTCCTTCCAACCTAGAAGGACCATTTGTGAACTTACTGCCTCCCCTACTCCAAGAGGACTACCTGCTGAGCCTGGGGGAGGAAGAAGGCATCAGCGATCTCTTTGATGCCTATGATTTGGAAAAGCTCCCATTGGTGGAAGACTTTATGTGTAGTTGATTATGCTGTGTGTGAACTTTCCTTATAAACCAATATTTTTTTATCCTGGAACAAGAACATCTGTCATGCAGTGTTGTCCCTTCCTACCTTCTTCCTCCAAGAGAGTATCATGAAGTAAACTACAAACTTCAGAACAAAGTTGACTTTAATGAATTAAATAATTGTCTAAACGCACAGTTGCAGGCTCCCTTGGGAAATCCCTGCCTTGTCCCAGGCTCCAAAATCTCCTGGATGAGTCAGCAAGTGAGAAAATGTGCAATCAGGTGTCTCCTACCTGTCCTTTTCCTCTCTCCCTCCCACCCTCCCTCAGATTGGCTTGCTGTGCCTGACGGATGGGCTGTAGAATGGGGTCCAGCCACCTGGCCCACTGGAAAACAGCAATCTTCCTTAATAGCATTTCAAGCCGTGCCTTCTCTGCAGAATGCATGTCTTTGGGGTCTGCTAATATGGAATGGAACTGCAGCAAATGCAAACTTGAAGTCATGCAAAAGTATGAAATGGATTTCCTCAGCTCTTCTTAGGAATATTTAAATTACTCTCATACTTCGGTTTAAGCTATGGGCTTTGTGTCCCACTAGGAGGTTGCGAGAACCTCCACAGCCTTTCGGATGAAGAACCTGTTTTCAGAGTACTTGTTTCGGAAACAGAGGACTAGTGGAGTTCTGCCACTCAAAGCTGTTGTGGATTTTCTTGTCTCCATTTTACCACTCCCACTCCCACTCCCCTGTCCCCAGCGTATTTGTGAGTTTCCAGTTGATTTGTAGCAAATGCCTACTTAGGAGTTGTTTGTGGGTTGTTTTAGGTTTTTTTCTTTAGCTGCCATTTAAGCATTCCTGTGGCACCCATCACCATTTCAAGTTCATTGTTTACTTCGAAGCGGTTTTTGCAAATTCACATTGCTTTAGCAGAGGGAGAGGACCTCTACCTATCAGAGCATCTAAACCTGTGTGACCTAAGGTCTACCAGCCTCTGCCAGAAGCATTGCCCCATCTTGCTTCCTTTCTCGGGAGGGGAGCTCAGGGCCAGTCCACCCTGGAGCTCCCTGCCATGGGTGGCCCACTGGGATGGAGAGCAGGTCAGACTATGAAGCAGTCCCAAGGAGCAGCAGGCACAGACCCCTCCGTCCTTGGGCTTTCCAGGCCCCTGTGACCAGGGAAAGGGCTTTTATGCCACACTCAGGGAGACCACTTCTCAGGATGGGGTCAGATGGAGAGGCCTCTAGGGAGAAAGACATCCCCATTGTGTGAGTGGCATTCTATGGGGGAGCGCTTCCTCGAGCTAGAAAGAGCAGAGCGCTCCCACTGTGTCCAGGGTAGAACAGTCCTGGCCACATCCAGTTCCCCTTCCCCCGTGAAGGAGTGCATTGAACTAAAGGAAGTCGGACTAAACGAAGCGATAGAATGCCAGGGCATCTCCCTCTTCTCTCCTCAGGAATGGTGTCCCAAGTTGGAAGCTTCCTGTCAGCTGCAGATCCCTACAGTTGTGTCCAAGAATGGCATTCCCACTGGCGGATGGCGATGGCCATGCCTTCTGGGAATGTGGCATTGTACCTCAAATCCACTCCTTGGATGCTAAGGGCTGCGGAAATGAGGAAGTCACAAAAAACTTAACCTCCGAACAAACAGTTGAATTGAAATGCTTTGTGCCTGACTGTTGGGAGGCACATGGTAGGCACTCGACTCCTACGCATTTGATCGAATTGATGGTATCCCTTAGAAAACAAATATTAATAAACCACAAGAACCCCAGCCAGTTTACTCTAGATAGATTTCCACAATATGCAAAGTAGTGGTGGGGTCCAGACAGATGACACCAGCACTTTAAACTCTGTGTGTGGGTATGCGTGGTGTATGTTTGGGAAGAAAAACAAAGGTGCAGACTATCTTCCTCTCTCTTCTTCAGCCTCCTCCCCTCACACACACTGGACTTGGTACAGAATATCCGTGTGGTCCGAGATGAAGCGTTGGGGTGGAGGAGGGAGGGGAGCTTCGTGTTAAGTGCCTACTGGAAATGCACTGTGGGGTTTTTTCCTGCATGGGAAACCATTTATGCCAAGCTTTCCCCCGATGTCCCGTATTTATCTCATCTGGTTAGCTGCCTCTGCTTCCAGCTCTGGCTCATTCTCTTTGCCAGCTGCACAGAGCTGATTTTTTTCCAAAGTCTAAAGACTGAGCTCACCTGGCTAGGTTGTTGTGTGTTTTGTTGACTTTCTCGTTGAACCTTTTCGTAATGTAATGCCGTATTTATTGTTTAAAAAAAGAAAAATGAAAGGAATACTAATAAGTCTTAAAAATTATTTCGTGCATATGATTTTTCCAGTTAATGTGTTTAACTGGGGTACATGAATTTGACGTCCATACTGTATTCTGTTGGCGCTAGTCATTTTCTTTTCCCATAGTATCTGGCACACCAAGTGGGTTAGTACTACAGTATTTGTGTTACTTTAAGTAGTAAGTATGCAGGTTTCCTGGTACCATTGAGTTGCTGCTATTAAAGCTCACACATGAAAGGCTAAAAGTTACAAGTGTGCGAATTATGACTGCGTGAGCCTTAGAAAATAAAGTGTATAAAGGGCAACACATGAGCTGTCAAACAGTGTTAGGTGTGTGTTTATATGTACAGAGTTGTGCATAGCAATTCTTTTATTTAAGTTGATATGTAGTCTACTCACATCTTCATTATTTAGCAATTTGTACAAAACTAGCAATTAATTTGTAAACACTGCCAGAATATTTTCTAGCTGGTTTGTAATTTTTTAAGAGTGTTACCTTGTTTTTGTTTTGTTGTTGTTGTTGCTGTTGTTGTTGTTGTTGTGATTCTTGTTTTCATTTCTGTCTTACATGTAGACTTGTAAATAGAATCGCAGTATTTAAAGCATTAGCTTTCAGGAAAAGGAAGTAGGAACTCAGTGCATGCGTGACAACTTGTGTGTATGAGAAGGAAGAATTGGAAGGAAGATGCCTTGCAGAGGAAGTTGAGTGGCAATTGTCAGAGTGTAGGAATTTCTCTTCCTACAGGGTACATGATTTTGTAAAAAGGAAGTATTTCTCCCAAGATTGGGAGTAGGCAAACTACTAATCAGTTTAGCTTTGTGTTATATGCTAGTTTAAAAAAGAAAATATGTAATATAATGTATAAAAAAGAACAAAAAAAAAGCTTTTATGATGGATTTTGTAAATAGATTTGTTACAGGGTGACCTGTTCTCTAGCTGTGATCTTACCACTTCAAATGGATGTAATTTGAATAAATTTTGTATGGTAAAGGATCAATAAAATGATTTTTTTTTAAGAGTTGAGACTTGTGGATAGATTTTTCTTAGAGTTACCTCGTACCCTATATTAATTTCAGTCTTACAGGCATTCTTTATTCTTTATGGAGAAGGATAAACAAAAGAGTCCCATTGTGTGCTTGCCCTTATTTGAGACTCCAGGAGCACTGAGCAAATGTTCATTGAGCACCTGTGGCAGGTTCTGCACATCATGCAGTGGGACCTGTCGGGTCCCTTCAACCATTTGTAGAAACCACTTCTCATGCCGATAAATGTTAATTCTCAAGGCTGGGAATTACCTGTCATGTTCTAGATTCTGTATTTCATAAAACACCATCCATGTACAGATGACAGTAGATCTAGGATGGGTAAATGTTTTACAATTCAAAACTCAACTTGCATATTGTTTACAAATGGGCTTTGCAGGCTGAGTGTGGCAGCACACACCTGTAATCCCAGCACTCTGAGACTGAAGCAGGATGAATGCAGATTGGGCAACTTAGTGAGACGCTATCTCAAACTTTTAAAAATGGCAGGGGATGTAATCATGTGCTCCCTAGGTTCAATCCCCATTACCACCTAGGGATGAAAAAAAAAATTAATAGTGTTCACTCATTTAGTGTCCATTAAGGAAAAGAATTATTCTTTTATATTCAGTTGTCTGTTCATTTTGAAAGAATTTAAAATGATCTCTGGTATACCATGCATTGATCTATGTGCCTGGGTCCTTTTTTGTGTCTTTTTTGTTACTGGAGATTAAATTCAGGGGCTTCACACTGAGCTGCATCCTCTGTCCTTTCCTTATTTTGAGACAGGGTCTTATAAATCACTAAATTGAACAGCTAGGCTCATATATGCTATCCTCCTGCTTCAGCCTCCCAGAATGCTAAGATTACAGACGGGTACCACTCTGATGGCCCCAGAGTTCAAATTTGAAAAGTCATAAATCCTATCAGCAATAGAAAGTCTATAGTTACTTGAGAGAAAAACAAGTTTTGGCTAAGAGAAAGAAATACAGAGATTTGAAAATAGCCACTTCTCTTTCTCAAATCTTTTGTGGAAGACAAGAAATTCAAGACAGAAGCAGAAATGTAGAGTAGATGGAGCTTTGCTAATGATCAGCGTTAAAGCTTCAGTGATTGAAATCTAAAATGGTTTGGGACGACTCCCAGACTCAGGTCTATGTATCTAAAAGTAGTGGTGCTTGGAGAAGATTGCCCAGGTGGGTGAGACTCAAACTTGAATAAAGCGAAAGATCATTTTTCTAGGACCTAGAGAACTGGGAAACCCAAATTTAGATGTAGACTACAACCCTCATGTGAAGGGAAATGACAAAATTACGTTGCAAGCCATGCATCAGGATACTAACCAGAATTCTTACACTGACTGCACAGAATGACTCAGCTTGAAGTCAATCAAAAATTAAACTAACCTTCCAGCAGGTTGCCATGTTTTGTAGGACGTGAAGAGCCAAGCCTTTCGGTCTTGCAGACTGAAAGACAAGAATTTATGAAAGTATTCTGAAACTGCCGTAACGCTGTGTGTGTGTGTGTGTGTGTGCGTGTAAAGAACCATCAGAAAAGTGTGGAATTCCTGATGCTGGGACGTGTGTTTGTGTATGTGTGTGTGTGTGTGTGTGTGTGTGTGTGTGTAAAGAACCTTCAGAAAGGTGTGGAATTCCTGATGCTGGGATATTCCGGAAGTGCCATGTGATAGTTTTAAGAAAGTTGTCCGTGTGTTACCAAAGGCTTGCCTCAGAAGCAACCTTGGAAATGCCAGCACTGCTATTGTGAGGAGGTTTTAACCTTTGGGTACATGTAGAGTAGATAAATGTTAATCCCTAACAGATGGACAGTGTCCTTCTTCTCTTTCCTACATCAACTGCAGTGACTGCACAAATCGAAAATACAGAAATAGGAATAAAGCTAAAGAAGGCAAAATAAGCCACCAAACCAAAATCATTCATCAAGGTCTACTTTTTCAACTCCAGCAGAACCATGTCATCTGATGAGAAGACTTCCACTGAGTTCAAGAGCAACCTCACATCTAGTAAGGAACTGGTTTTGTCATACCACAATTCTGTGATCAGGTTTTTTGGTTTTTTAATCAAAGCAGTTTCCAGACTCCATCCAATGCTCTTTCTACTGTATCTGTATAGTATTGGTTCTCCCGCTCACATATGCACATCAGAAGCCTTCTTCATCCTACTCTCAGTCCAGAACCATAGCCTGTCAGGGTTAATTTACCTTGAATTATCCCAATCTTCCAAAAGAGTTCTGTCCATATTCTTTGCTAGCACTGGAATTCCTTCTATTCTACATATATTTGGTAGGTGCATGGCTGTCTTTACACTCAGCCTATGTACATAACACATTGGTAGAGGGATGGAAATCACTAGAAAGAGTAAGTTTAGAGAACTCAGTGTTTCTTCAGTATTGGATAAAAATAAATTTGCTCTAATTAAATAGAGGAAGAATCAAATTGGCAGCAGCTTTTAGAAAAGATATTTCATTTCCTCCTTGAAAGATTTCCCTTCCTGTATAGACCATTTCTTAGCTTTAGAAGTCTTGAAGACTTTTTTGGCATAATCAAAGTCAGGCATTTTTATCAGCTGAAGCCTAATTTGTATATCTCATGCCTAAATAGTCTTGAGCATCACAGAGAACTTTTACAAAGTATTGTCATATGCCTGTCTCTTTGTGTAAAGCCATTTGTAACTGATGGCAAGAGCTGCAGGATAGCTAGTTAATCTGAAAATGACAGCACAGTGTATGGATATTGCTATAAGTAGAGGAGGAAAAGCATTTAGCTTTGTGCCATACCCTGGAGACCCAAGGAACAAAAAAGAGCACTGCTATTCAGAGAGAGCTGAGATAATAGCATCAGGGAATAAAAATTAAACCATGCCCATAAAGAGAGCATGCTTAGATGGATGAGAATGGAAAGTGCATGTATATGTAGAAGTGTGTGTGTGTGTAGAAGCACACGGTATATGTAGAAGTGGGATGACACAAAGAAAACCAAAACATAAAAAAACAAAACAAACAAACAAACAAAAAACCTGCTAAATTCTGACCTTGGTGAGAAACCAAAGAAGAGTATTTGTTGAGTCAAGAGGAAGTGCCATCACCATTGATTCAGAGTTTGGCTAGCTTAATAGATACTGTTCAACAAGGGGTGAGGGAGAGGGAGTGCTGAAGAAAAGGGCAGGCATAGGGACACAAGACAGGAAAGAGGACGGTACAAAGTATAGAAATGCTGTTCACACATAGTCCTGGAAGGGAGATAAGCCGGCAAGTAACTGGCAAAAAAAGAATAGAATATGACTTCTACTTCTGGAAATAGGCAGATTAGATAGCCAGAAAACCTTCCTGTTAACAAAACATGTAGATTCAACAGAAAATGTAATTATTTTTGTTGAGATAACAAGAAAGAAGCAAAGAACCAGAAGAATAAAAAAGACAACTGGGATGGAAGGTTAAGCACACACAGACCTAAGGACAGCTGCCAGTGTTGTTGCTGATGTTGGTAGAATTGAGAAGCAGTCTTGGGCCAAAAGAGAAAGAGTAAAGAGCCAGACTTAAGGCTTGAGTGTTCCTAGGTGTTGTAAGCCAGCTTTAGCTCTCTGTGACAGAGTGCTTGCAAGTAACAAAGGAAGAGCAGTTTATGCTGGCTCACAGTGGTTTCAGTCCATGGTTGGCTGGTTCTGTTGTTACGGGGCTAACTAAGGTGAGGCAGAGAATCATGGTGGGTACAGCAGAGGAAAACTCACCTCATGGCAGCCAGAAAGCAGATAGAGGGAAAGAACAAGAGAACCTGTGATGGTTACTTCCTTTAGCTTTTGTTCTATCTGGGCCTGCATCCTCATGAGTGGTGCCACCCACACTCAAGGGAAATCTTCCCCCATCAGTTTGTTGTCCTGCATGCCAGTTATCTATGGAAGCATCCCCACAGGAACACTCAGAAAAAGTGTGCTTTACTAGTTTCCCAGGTGTTCCTCAGTCCATTGAAGACAACATTAACCATCATGCAGTCGTCTCCTAGTGTTTCAGCAAGAACAAACACAACTTTCCTCTGAAAGATTTATGTAGTACCCCACACTGGACCCACCAAATATGAACTCAAAAAACACCAAGTACATAAGGAAACACATCATAAGAGCAGAAATAACATTTAGAGCTCAAAGAATTCAAATAATGAAATACAGGAAATAAAACATGCATATATGAAATGATTAAACAAAAGATGTCACAGAAATAAGTAAATAAGAGATTATCAGAATTTGTCAGATTGGAAAAAGAATAAAGAAATTTCAAATATTAAAAATACAATGGTAGAGGAAATTTTTGAGAAAAAATAATTGATTAGATCAGTAAATACGGCTAGAGAAATAAACTGGAAAGCAAACTTGACAAAACTAAGAATGTAGCATGGAAAGAAGATAAAAGCTATAAAGAAATATTAAATGTATATCAGGAGTTGAATTTTTTTCTGTAAAAAATCCAGAAAATAAGTATTTTATGCATTGTGGGCCATAAGGTCTTTTCCAAACCATTAAACTCTATGCCTCTAAAACTAGCCATAAACCTTATGTAAATAAATGACCATGGCTATATTTCAATCAAGTTTTACTTATGGATGATAAAATTTTATTTTGAGGTAATTTTCACTCTCATGAAGTTACATTCTTTTTTATTTTTTGTTTTAAAGAGTATATAACAGAAGAAAAGCAATCAAAATAAACCAGTGTAAGAGATACAGGACTTCAAAATATTATGAAATCAACAGTAGTTACCGTAATGCCTCTTGAAGTCTTCAAAATAACTGGAGATAGCTTTGGACATAGTATAAATCAAACAGAACAGAATAGAAACAATAAAAGCAAAACAATGAATGTGATAAAGGACTTCAAAACAAACCAATAGTAAGTCCAAAATTGCTATCCTTGAAATAACTTCTGCCATGGGATTTAACATAATCAAACAAAACAAAAGAGAATAAAACCCAACCCACCAAAACAATGGAAATGACATAGGACCTCAAAACAAGACCATAGGGAATCAACAATGGTTGCAACCCTCAAAAGGAGACTCACTCCTAGATGACACATTGCTTAGTGATATCCTTTGAACCTATGATCAGATCACTGGCCCTAGACCTGCAGTGCTGGTGAAATACCAAAGCACCGTGGGCATCCAACTGCATTTCACCTCAATAGCTATCATCACAGTCTTTCTCCAGATAAGCCCATCATTTGGGGTGGGGGGTACTTCTTGTCTGCCAGCCTTCGCGCCAGAAGGGGCTGGGGTCTGGCTGTTCCCAGTTCACCAGAGGCCCGTACATGGTGCTGGTTCCTGGATTGGGCTTGTTTGGTGCTGGGGCCATTTTTCTCACCAACTCTAGTCCGTGAATGGTGCTGACTCACAGGGAGTGGCTTGGATCCAGTTGTTCCCAGTCCACCAGAGGCCCGCACATGGCACTGGTTCCCAGACTGGGCTTGTTTGGTGCTGTGGCCATTGTTCTCTCTAACCCCGATCTGAAGTTACATTCTTATTTCATTCATTTTTAAAAATTATTTTTGTTTCATTGGTTGTACAAAATGAGTGGTACAGTGTTCCATCAAACATGGGCAAAGGAAGTTATCACTCTGACCCTTGCAAAAAGAAAAAAAGCCGAACAATCTGAAAACCAACAGTTGGCCTTAGATCTGCCAAAGAAATAAGATCCAGGATGAGCTACTGCTGGCAAACTGGAGAGACAAGTAGATATGAAGAATCACAGCTTACCCAAGCAAAAGTGTCCACTAGAACTAGCACCTGGTAGGAAACTGAAGTGTTTTGATTTAATTGTTGGAGTCTGGGCATGGACTAACTTGAGAGGATATTTCTGGAAGATCCACATTTAAGGGACACCCTCATACTATTGTAAATTTCCCTTCCAGTAGGTAGTTCTACTGGGGTCTCATGGTGAAGATTTGAGGACATTTCCATCATGGAGGAGAAGTAACTGAGCATTCTAGTCTGCTTAACAAAGACCTGCTTGCAGGAAAACTATTGTACTAGAGCTAATCAATGTGGAGGAATGGAATTACCCAATCCAACCCCACCCAAGGGAGAAAGAAAAGGAAAGAATGAAGGGTGGGAGGGAGGAGAAAAGGGACAGGTGAAAAGCTAGAGAGAAAAAAAAGGAAGAAAAAAGGATAAAAACTGAGATGTTTCTGAAATTCAAAGTCCAGAGACATTAAAAGACTGAAATTGAATAAAAGGATTATTGAATGATTCCCTCCTTTCCCCACACCATTTCAACATATTAGAGGGCTTGCATAAATAATGGGATTAAAAATAAAAGAATGCAACTCTCAGACTCTTATTATTAAAAGGAGTCTAGAAAATCCGAAGATGACAGGTGATAAAATAAATGCACCTTAGGAAATGTTAGCCTCCGACATTATACCTACAGCAAATAGCATAACTCCTAGCCAGATAAGCCAAAAACTTCACACTAGAACCCCATGTTCCTTGATTTCTTTTACACAATACATAATGTCTGGTTTTTAACAAAAATTACAAAGCATACTAACAGGCAAAAAACAAACTCTGAAGCACCAAAGCAAGCACCAGGATCAGACTCAGGTATGATAGAGGTTTGGGAATTGACAGAATTTATAATAACTGTGATTAATATGCTAAAGGATTTGATGGGGTTTTTTTAGTTCATCAGTAGACTGGACCTAACAGAGTAAAGAATCCAGGCATTTGCTGTGTCAGTAGATATTTCCTAAACTGAAAACCAAAGAAAAAAGTGAATGAATAAAATGAATATCCTTTAATAGTGGGAAAATTCCAAAAGGTGTAGTATACATATAATGAGAATACCAGCAGAAGAGAAAAGAGTGAATGAAGCAGAAAAAATATTTGAAGTAATAGTACTGGCTGAGAATTTTCCAAAAGGAGTAATGAAAACCAAACCATGGATCCTGGAAGCTCACAGAAATACCTAGGAGAGTATTTTTTTTTTAAAAAAGAAAATCCATACCTAGGCATACCAATTCAAATTGTGGAAAACTAAAAGACAAAGAAAACTCTGAAAGAAGATTCCTGGTGGTGGGTTGGGAAAAGAATATCTTATGTATAGAGGAGATAGGAGAAGAATCACATCAGAATTCTAAGAAACCACACAAACAAGAGTATAATGAAATATTCAACGCATTGAAAGATAAAAGCCACCAACATAGAATTCAGTAGCCAGAAAAATTATCCTCCAAAATGAAGAAGAAATAAAAACTCTCAGGCAAACATTGAGGAAATGTGCTGCCAGTAGATCTGCCTTGCAAGCAATATTAAAGAAATTCATCAAATAGAAGGAAAATTACAAAGATCTGAAACGTAGATCTATATATAACTGGATTTATAATGTAGATCTATATATAACTGGAGAGAATGACAGCAGTATTGTAAAGAATATGAAAGAAATGGACTATACTCTTTTACAAGGAAATTACACTACATGTGAAGCAGAATACAGGTTGAATATCTCTTATCCAATATGTTGGAGATCAAAACTGTTTCAGATTTTAGACTTTTCTGGATTTGAAGTATTTTCATATTGGTTTAGTGACTTTTTTTGTTGCTGTGACAAAATACCCAACACCTGCAAGTCAAGGGAAGAAAGGTTTATTTAGCTCACAGTTTGTAGAGGTTTCAGTTCACAGTCGGCAGGCTTAAAGGCAGGGTGGCATGGCAGAGGGGCATTGCAAAGGAGAAATAGTCCACAACAAGCAGGCAAGCAAAAGCACATTTGCCCTCTTTCTGTCCTTTATATTTTATGCAAGCTACGCATCCTAGGACAAGTGTAGCATTCACACCCTTAATCCTAGCCAGAACTATGCCAGACCAGACAGTGTACTGAGTAAGTAATCACATATCCTTGATCCCAGTGTTGCACACTTTAGATCCCGCCACCTCTGAAAAGCCCCTTCAAAGACTGCATGATGCTTTGGGGTAACATCTAAACACAAGCCACAATACATATACACAATGAGATATCTTGGGGGGATAGGAGCTAATTCTAAATCAAAATTTATTTTTCATATATATATACCTTATACACATAGCCTTAAATAACTTTATAAATTGATTTTGGTGCACCTGTGACATGAAGGCTGATGTGGAATTTTCCACTTGTGGCAACACACCAGCACTCAAAAGCATTCAGATTTGGAGCACTTCACATGTTAGGCTATCAGATTGAGAATGCTTAACCTATAGTATTACTTGAAAGTGGTCTTAGGTTCATTGTAAATGTATATTACAAAATATATGGCAACTAGTATAACATTTTTAAGGAAGTATAATCAATGTTAAGAAAGGAGAAAAAATAGAATCACACAAAGTGCTTGATTAAAATTAAAAATGAGATAATAGTTGAGAGTCAAAAAAAGAAGCAGGGCAATGAATAGACAACAATAACAAATACAGTAGATATTAATCCCACTGTATCAATAAGTCACCTAAAATATCAGTAGTCTAAATACATCAATTAAAGTCAGAAATTGTCAAAGTGGACTTAAAAACAGTAATCAACTATATAATGCCTACAAGAAATCCATTTTAAGTATATGAAAAGTCTATAGCTAACATCATATCCAAAAGTGAAATACTGTAATTGTTCCCCCCTCAGATCAGAAACAAGACTCTATGTCTGTTTAATATTTTTGCTGAAAATTGTAACCAGAGAAATTAGATAAGAAAAAATAAAAACATAAATGGGAATAGGTAAAAGCATCAGTGTTTCCAAAGACGTGAATTTATGTAGGGAATCCAAAAGAATACATACACCAGATAACTGGAATTTTTAAAGGACAAAAGACTTGAACATATGTTTCTGTAAAGGCATACAAATGGTCAACGTGTATATGAAAATGTGCTCAACATCACTAATCATCAGGAAAATGCAAATTAACATGACTATGAGATATCACCACACTAGTTAGAATGGCTATTAAAAAACTAAAACAGAAGATAACAAGGGTTGATAAGTTTGTAAAACAAAATTGGAACAAGAGAAAAAAATGGTTCCATTGCTATGCGTTATGGCTTACATCTAGATATTCCCTCAATACCTCATGCACTCGTAGGTGGGGCTCTTCAGAGCTGGCTGGATCTAGGATGTGTGATACTGGGATTAAAAGTATGTGACACTAAATTATCCCATTGACTGGAATTAGCATAGTTCTGGGTGTGGCTGAATGAATTTATTGAAAACAGAAGCTCCTGGGTATCTGTGGCACCACCCAAAAGGCCTATGACCTGGATGAGCTAAAAGGGAAAGGCAGACTCACTCTCTCTGCTTGCTGCTTCACAATCTCCCCCCTGCTTTGCCATGAACTGTTTCTCCTTTACCATGCCAGCCTGCCTTGGAGCCAGTTGACTATGAACTGAAACCTCTACAAATTCTGAGCCAGAATAAATCTTTCCTCCTAACTTTGAGTGTTGGGTGTTTTGTCTCAGTAACAAAAATGTAACTAAGACACTATGGGAAAGAGTATGGCAGTTCCTCAAGTAATTAAAAATAAAATCACCATATGATTGAACAATCCTACTTCTGGATATTTATCCAAAAGTGCCAAAGTCAGGATTTAAAAAACATGCTTATATTGCCATGTTAATTGCAGCATTAGTCACAATAGCCAAGATATGAAAACAACTTAAATGTCCATCAATGAATGACTAGATAAAGAAAATGTGGAATGCACAAAAAATGAAATGGTATTCATACTTTATAAAGGAGGAAATCCTACCCTATGTAATGACCTTTGGGGCATTATGCTAAGTCACAGAAGAACAAATAGTGCATGATCCCACTTAGGTGAATACCTGAAATAGTCAAACACATGGAAGTAGAGAGCAGAATAGAGTTGTCAGGGGCTCAAGGAGGAAGAAGTGGTGAGTTTCCAGTCAAGTCTAAAACTTCAGTTATAAAAATGATTAAGTTTAAGCCAGACATGGTGGCACATGCCTTTAATTCCAGCACTTGGGAAGCTGAGTTAGTTGGAGTATTGTGAGTTCGAGGCCTGCTTGGGCTGCAATGTGAGCAAGGCTGACCTGAACTACATAGTACGACCCTACCTCAAATAAAACAGTGCTAGGAGTTTGGCTCAGTGGCTTAAGCACCTGCTTAGCAAGCGTGAGGGTTGTGAGTTCAATCCCTGGTACTGACAAAAAAAAAGATTAAGTTTTACAGATAAGCTGCATGACATTGTGCCTATAGCTTTGTAGTGTGCACTTTCAAATTTGTAATCAAGGTACATCTCATGCTAAGTGTTCTTACCATGATAAATTTTTGTTTTATTTTTTGAGACAGTGTTTTGCTAAGTAGTTTAGGCTAGGCTTAAATTTGTGAGTTTCAGGCTGGTCTCAAACTCACGGCAGTCATCCTGCCTCAGTTTCCCAAGTCCTAGAATTATAGGCATGTGTCTGACTCCAAAAATTTTAAAATAAATAAAAGAGATGGAGAAAGGTATACCATTCAATAACTAATCAAAAAGAAAGACTAAAGAAGTTATATTAACTTCATCAGAGCATACAAAAATTATCAGGGATAGAGGTCATTACATAAAGATAATAGAATCACCAGGTGTGGTGATGCATGCCTGTAATCCCAGCACTCAGATGGCTAAGACAGGCAGATCAACAACAGTAAGAGGCAAACTTGGGCTACATAGCTCAGGACCAGCCTGTGCTACAGAGTGAGACCCTTTCTCAAAAACAACAAAACAACAACAATAAAAAAGATGATAGAATCAATTCTCCAAGAAGTCATAATAATCCTTAACGTGCACCAAAAAACAGCATCAAAATACATGTAGCAAAAATTTAGAAAACTGTAAAGAGAAACAGATGAATCTATATTATAGTTGAATACTTCAACACTCTTACATTAGTAATTAACAGATTCACTAGGCATGAAATCAGTAAGGATGTGGTTGAACTAAACAGCATCTAATTAACATCTGTAAAATATTTCATTCAACAACAGCAAAACACACATTATTACCAAGCTCCCATGGAACATTTGTAAACTAGACCACTTCCCAGGTCACAAAACAAACAGATAAAAGATTAAGAAGCACAAAAATCATGCTCAAGATCACAAATTAGAAATCAATGAAATATACCTTAAAAAAATCCATAAATACCTGGAAATTTAATAACACACTTCTAAATAACATAGAGATCAAAGAATTCTCAAGAGAAAGTTTTAAACATTTTTAACTAAATAAAAATGAAAATCTAAAAACATTTGCAAAACACAGTAAAGCCAGGCCTTACAGGCAAATTTATAGCATTGAATGCATATATTAGAAAAGAAAAAAGATTTAAAAGTTATTGTCTAAATTTCTGTGTTAGGGATGTAGAAAAAGAACAAATTAATCCTAGAGCAAGCAGAAAAAATGTGTCAAGGAAAATTAGAGCAGAAATCAATGAAGTTGGCAACAGGAACTCACTAAAGAAAATCAATAAAATCAAATCATAAAAAAGACCAATAAAATTGATAGATGTCCAAATAAAAGACTGACCATCACTGCAGATCGTGTGGACATTAAAAACATGCTAAAGCTGTATGTCCACAAATCTGATAACCTTAATGAAATGAACCAATTCTCTGAAGCTACAATCTACCAAAATTTACACAAGAAGTAGGCAATCTGTGTAGGTTTATATGTATCAAAATTATTGAATTAGTAGTTAGTTACCTTCCAAAACAGAAAGCCCTGAACACAGGGTAATTTGCTAGTGAATTCTACCAAACACTTAAGAGAGAAATTAAATCATTTGTCTATGGTATTTTCCAGAAAATAGTAACAAAGGGAATACTTCCTAACTCATTCTGTGATGCTAACATTACCCTGATACCAAAACCAGACAGGACTTTACAAGCATGGGAAAATGCAGACCAATAGCTCTCATGAATAAAAAGGCAAAAATCCTTGACAAAATAAAAGAATCTAATGCAACAATCTATACAATTTATACACCAGTGAAGTAGGATTTACTTCAAGTATACAAGGGTAGTTCAACATTCAAAAATCAATTAATGCAACCCATCATGCCAATAGGCTAAAGAAAAGCAATCATGATCATATCAATAGATGTAGAAAAAATATTTCACAAAATCTAATGCCCACTTTCAATAGACTAATAGCTAATACAAAGAGAGAAGAAATTTCTCAACTTGATAAAGAACATCTACAAAAACCTGATAGCTAATATCATACAATAAGAAAGTAGATACTTTCTTCCCTAAAATCAGGAATAAGGAAAAGATATTTCATTTCAGCATTTCTATTCAACATTAAGGTGGAAGTCCTGACAATATAATAAGACAAGAAAAATAAATAAAAAAACATACTTACTGAGAAGAGAAATAAGGCAGTGTATGCAAATAACATGATTATCTATGTAGAAAACTGCAATCAACAACAAAAAACACAAAACTCTTAGAATAATAAGTGATCATAACAATGTTGTTGGGTAAAAGGTTAGTTTACCACCTCAACTATATTCCTATTTATCAGCAATGGAAAATGGGATTTAAATTTTTTTTTTTTTTTTTTTGGCGGCACCAGGGATTGAACTCACAACCTCGCACCTGCCAGGGCAGGCGCTTAAGCCACTGAGCCAAACTCCCAGCCCTGGTTTTTTGAGGCAGGGTCGCACTGTGTAGCTCAGGCCAGCCTTGCACTGGCGTTGTAGCCCAAGCAGGCCTCGAAGTCACAATGCTCCGCCTACCTCAGCCTCCGGAGTGCTGGGATTAAAGGCGTGCGCCACCACACCCGGCGGGATTTAAAATTTACATTAGCAAAAAATACCATTTACATTAGCACAAAAAAAGATAAATAATTAGGTCTAATGCTAACAAATGTATACTTTTGTATACAATTGGTATGAAAGCCAGGTGTGGTTGCTCATACCTATAATCCCAATACAAACTCTGGGAAGCTGAGGCAGGAGGATTGCATGTTCAAGCCCCATCCTGAGCAAATTAGTGACTTAATGAAAACCCATCTCAAAATAAAAATATTTTTAAAAGACCTGGATGTGTGTAGCCAGTGTGAAGGCCCTGGCTTTAATTCCAGTACTACAGAAAAGAAAACAAAATCGGCATCAGGAGCACTGTAAACACCTGATGAAAGGAGTTCAAGATTCATATACATATCAGTGGAGATCTTTATCATGTTCATGTATATGGCAACTCGATATTATCAGCATGTGATTCCTCCTGATTTGATCTATATATTTAACTCAGTCCCACTCAGAATTCCAGCAAATTGTTTTGTACACATTGACACACTATTTCTAAAGTGTCTATAGAGAGGGAAAAAAATAGTCAACAAAATGTTGAAGAATGTTGGATGACTGCTACTATAAAGCTATGGCAACTGAGACAGCATGACACTGGCAAAAAATAGACAAATAGATCCATGGATCATAATAGAGAGTTCAGAAATAGATACACAAAACTAGAGTCAACTGAGCCTTGATAAAGAGGCAAACACAATTCAATAGTGAAAAGAATTTTCTCAACAAATGATTCTGCGACAGCCAGACATCCACATACAAAAAAAAAAAAAAAAAAAAAAAAAAAAAAAAAAAAAAAAAAAAAAAAAAAAAAAAAAAAAAAAAAAAAAAAAAAAAGAAATCTATGTGGTCATTGCATACTTCACAAAAATCAACCTAAATGGGATAGTTAGTCTAAATACAAAAGGCAAATCTATGTAATTTCCAGAATTTCGAGATAACAGAGAAGGAAATCTAGGCCACCTTCAGTTTGGTGATGACTTTTAAGATACACCAAAAGAATGATCCATGAAAAGAATTTGCAAGTTGGACACAATTTAAAGCTATAGTATTGCTAGGTGTTGTAGTGCACACCTCACCTGTAATCTCAGCACTCTGGAGGCGAAGGCAGGAGGGTCAGTGCAAGTTCAAGGCCAGCCTGAGCCACATAGTAAGTTCAAGTCCAGGCTGGAATACATACTGAGACCTACACTCAAATATATATAAATAAAAATTTTAAAGATAAAACAGCAGTATTGATGCCTGTTTTTACGTGGTGAGTTCACAGGTACTTATTTTTTTATTAAGCATCACAGGTGCTTACTTTGTGTTACGGATACAAGGTATGCTAAGTTTTTAAATAGCAAAAACATTTTTGGAATTTGAATTCCAAAATTCCAGAAGGTTAAAAGTAAGAGATTGACAGCCAGCTGGTCTTTAGAGAGCCAGATGTGATATCTCATTCAGTGTATTTCTGATATAATTGTGGTACAAATATAACTCTCTACAAGAGTTATAGAGAATACCATGCCACAGATTGTGTTAATCACCTTTTCTGGTAGTGTACTACAAAAAAGACTGCTGATAAATAAAAATAGAAAATTTATATTTTTCTTGAACTACTAGTGCTTTGCTTAGTGCTTCCTTGAAGGGCTGATGTGTGCAGAGGGGGCCAGGAACTGCTTTGATAAAAGTCTATTTTTCCTCCAGGCCTGTGCCCAGCCGTGTTCTGTTACTTTCCCTTCAAACCCCAGGTAAGACTGGCTCATGCACAGGTGCTAACTGGGAATGCAGGAAGAGGAGGAAGAGCTGAGGGGAAAGAAAGTTGCCCTTCCCCTCCCCTTCATGAAAATACTAGGAAGAAAATCTGGGGTAAGAAGAGTCATTCCGAGCCATTCTTAATGATGTGCTGTTGCCTTTTCCTTTTCCCTTTCTCCTCCTCCCTTTCTTTCCTTTTTTATGATGCTGAAAATGGAACCAAGGGTCGCACTCATGCTAAACACGTGCTCTACCACTAAGCTACACCCCCAATTTATTACTTCTTGACTCTGTCTCTTCTCCAACTTTCACTACCTACTTTACACACCTGTGCCTCTCCTTGCCTCTTTCCTCTCTCAAGTTCCTGTGGGCTTGGCCATTCCTGCCCAGCACTGTCCCCCACCCCATGCTCTTTGCAAGCCCATACCCCGTCCTGTCACCCAATGTTAGCCATTGGCATTTTAGACCTTAGGATTCCAGTTCTGCTCTTCATAGAATGATGTTCTTGGAATACCAGAGACAATAAAATAATATTCTTAATAAATACTTTCTGGAAATAGCCACTCACTTTAGTTCAATACCTTCTTGAGGCCTGTGCTTTCTCCCCCTCTTTATTGTACTTTGGGGGAAATGTCATGCAATCCTTATGTATATCTTATCCTTTAATTATTTAGCTCCGATTAAAATGACAAAATTATTCTCTTTGGTGAGATTACCAATTTTTTCCTCTCATGTTTCTTCAAGTGATTATTTGGTATGCCTGAAATAGATAACACCGATCTTTTAGTAATATTCCATATCATTTATGAAAATTTCTGTTTTAGGGTTGCTATTTTTCTTACTTAGGGCAAGATGATAGAGAAGATAATAGAAAAGGAAATCTGGCTGCTTCCTGTCTTGGCACTCTCCATATAAGGCTGCCACTACACTTAAGGCCTGTTGGCGGACACCAATGAACATGGAATACCCCAGCTCTTTAAGGATCACAGTGAAGTTCTTATTAGTTCCATTACCCAGAATATAGATTTGTTGCATTGAAACTCCCACACTTAATTTTTGTCTTAGTTACTTTTTCTTGTTGCTAGGCAAAATACCCAACAACCAAAGTTAAAGGAAGAAAGGTTTACTTTGGCTCACAGTTTGTAAAGGTTTTAGTCCATAATCGGCTGGCTCCAAGGCAGGGTGGCATGGCAGAGGGGCATTGGAGAGGAGAAACAGTTCATGGCAGACAGAAGGCAGCAAAAGCAACAAGTGACAAGCAATGACTCTCTTTCTGTCCCTTATATTTCATCCAGGCTACCTAACCTTAGCCTGGGTAACACTCACATCCAAGGTAGGGCACCCTAAATCCTATCTAGAACTATGCCAAACCCAATCAGTGGGCTTATTTGGTAATCACACACTTAACCCCACCATCACACACTTAATCCTAGCACCACACACTATATCCAGCCACCTCTGAAAAGCCCCGCCTATGACCACATGTGGCTTTGGGGGGACTTTTAGAGAGAAGCCATTACAATTATGTAGAGGGATAGTGAAGGAGACTTTCCAGATTGTTCAGGAAAATTCTAATGTCAGCCATATTTGTTGAAACAGATTCAGATACAATTACAAAGACACCCTTCTTCTCTTGGTTCTCTTTCCTGTTCTGCTCAACTCATTTGTGTCTCATTTTCAGCTCTTCCACCCCTGAATAAAGGTCCACTTTTAGAAGTCAACATTTTAGAGGATCTGAGGAAAAAAGCATATGTTTCAAAATGTAAAAGAAGAGCAAATTAAGCTGGTATAAAAAAGTGCCTGGAGGTATTTTGACAACATATTGCAGCGCTGAGCACTTGACTTTCATTATGCTTCAAATGATAAGAAATTGATGATATATGCTGAGTTTCTTTTAGAACTGTAAACATGAATCCCGGAATGGAAGTGATATGGGAACCAGATCATATGATGACTTTTTAAAAAGTATAAATTGCTCATTTCAGAATCATTTAAAAAGGAAAGATGTTGGTATTTGCTCTATGAAAAGATCAAGAATTTTGACAAGTGCTTTTCTTTATTAATTTATACTCTTCCCATAAAGTGGTATTCAATTAAAACAAATTAGTGAGGTAATTAAGGAATGGAAAATGAAGGTTGTTTTAAAGATGATGTGTAGATAAGAATGACATTAATGTACAAAACACATCTGTAAGGTACATTTGCTAGAAAAGGAGCACTAGCTCAACCCCAACTTTTCTAGAACCAACATGAAGAGAGAAACATCATCCATTAAATAAGTCAAGGTTCATGAATAAACAAACCAGGGCTCAAGAGTGGGCCTTACTGTTCCTAGTTCTGGGATCCAAGAACCACAGTATTGCCAAGGATGTCTGGAGAGAGAACACTCCTTAAATGTTCTAAGCAACAAAAATGGTTCAAGTCAATAACTGTTTATTGAATATCTTAGAGGGTTACATTTTGTGTATCAATGTGGCTGGCCTATGATGCCCAGATTTTACCCCGATATTTCTGCAAACATGTTTGGGAATGAGATTAACATTTAAATTAGTGGACTTTTAAGAAAACAGATTGCCTCCACCCTTACACCAATTAAGATCAGATAGAACCAAGACTGGCCATCTTTGCACTTGAATCACAGCACTAGCCCTTCCCCAGGTCTCCAACCTGCCAAGTCACTCTGAAGGTTTTGCACTTCCCACAAGCTCCATAGTCATGTAAACTAATTCACACACACACACACACACACACACACACACACACACACACACACTGTTGGTTCTGTTTTCTGGAGAACCTGAGTGATGCAGCACCTATATACCAGAAACCTTCCCAGCGTCAGCCTTTCCTCCACTGTCAAACAATGGGTCACAGAAGAGCCCTTAGTGTGACATGAGCCTCCCTTCCTAATTTCAGGTCACTGAACACAGTCCCTCCCTCAGAAACTGGAATTGAGAGTAAAAGAAACCAATCTCTATTATGCATGGAGAAGTAGCCCTTTCAGGGTGTGGCAACAGCATCTTCTTTGTGAACCGGGTAGCAGAGGAAACCATGCTACTCAAGAAGGTTGCCCTGAAGCTGGCTGGATCTAGGCAGATTGAGGAGAGGTGAAGTTCTGTGCATCCTACAGCCAGCTGCACTCTGGCCCTGGAATCCACCTTCCAATCAAGCCTTAATCAGGCTTGAGTTTGTTTCTGTTATTTGCAGCTAAAACATCCAACTTATATACTCTAGCCTGACAATTTGCCAGCCAGTAGGGAATCAGAGATTAAAAAAATAAGATGCCAGGCATGGTGTCACACACTTGTCACCCCAGCACTCTGGGAGGCTGAAGCTGGAGGATTTCAAATTCAAGCCCACCCTGTCTCAGGAATACAAAAGTGCTGGGGATGTAGGTCAGTGCAAAAGTCCTAGGATTCAACCCCCAGTACTATAGTCAATCAGTAAAATATCTTAAAAACATTTTAAATAAATAAGTGACATTTTAAAAGATATGATTTCCATCCTGCCATTTTCCCAATCTTGCTCTGAAGGAAAAAATAAAAGAATGATAGCTTTCTGCATGGAACTTCTGGCACCCAAGGGAGAGACTCATGTAGCTGCACATTCAATACAGTACAGCAGGTGAGGAGGTAGTAAGTGCTCTGCATTGAGAAAACAGAAACAGGATATACAGCTGGTCCTGGATTTCAGATAAACAGTGAGTAATTGTTAGAGTGAATCAAATTTTTCATCAGGCAACCTCAAAGACCTGTACACAGGTACTAGAAAAGGTGGCTTTGCCCAAAAAAGAAGCCCCTGAGATATCATAATTAGTTTAGTTAGTTGTTTCATTTTTTTCGTGGGGAAAAGAATGCTGGGGTTGAGTGTTCAGTGATAACTAAGAGTTCACCAGGTTAAGAAAAGTAGGAACAATACTAAGAAAGACAACAGAGAAGACCCAGAAACATGACACAGCAGGATGTCTGTCTGTGTGTGTGTGTGTGTGTGTGTGTGTGTGTGCGCGCGTGTGCATGCCAGTGCTGAGAACTCAAGCATGCTGGTGACTTTAGCACTCGTGAGTGCCAAGTATTGAGATTTAAAATGTCAGTAACTGTGTCAGGATTAAGATGACTTGCTAACCACAAACAATGGTTTCCCTGCCTGTGCATACACCTATTGGGACGTCAGGAAAGATATTTTTAAAGGCAGTAATTTGTAATGACACTAAACAGCTAAAAGGGCTTAAGGAGCACATACAAGATTTGCAGAATTCTTGGAAAACAGAACATTTATAGGATCAGACTAGCAGAGAAATAACATGGAGACATTGTAACCAAAACAAAGAGCAGAAAGTCACTTCACTGCTCTTTCAAGGGTAAGATTACATTTTCCTCTGGAAACTCCAAGTTCATTGTCACTAAATAGGAAAAGGAGGAAATCCCTGATGCCTCGTCAGGACAAGTATCAAAACCCCTGGGCTAGAGCAGCAGACCTGTGGACCCCACCACACAGCCCTTCCCATGGACCAGCCTGTGGTTTGGTCCCAGGAAAAAACCCCAAGGCTATTTTCTTTTTTTAAACATATCAAGGAAGGATTAGGGTTTGAGTTAGAATTATCCAGAATATTTGGGTCAAAGAATAAATCAAGGAAGAACCCATAAGTGACTCCAGACCTCTGGCAAGATTATAGAAGGTGCAAAATCCCAAACTAAAGTCATGAGTACTGTTCTCTAAAGAAAGTGTGCTAGCCGGGCATGGTGGTGCACGCCTTTAATCCCAGCACTCAGGAGGCTGAGGTAGGAGGAGCGTTGTGAGTTCGAGGCCGGCTTGGGCTACAACGTGAGCGCAAGGCCAGCCTGAGCTACACAGTGCGACCCTGCCTCGAAAAACCAGGGCCAGGAGTTTGGCTCAGTGACTTAAGTGCCTGTCTGACAGGCGCGAGGTTGTGAGTTCAATCCCCGGTGCCACAAAAAAAAAAAAAAAAAAAAAAAAAGAGAGTATGCTGCGTAAGATTCCTGAGACCCGCAGCTAAGACTAAGGTGCTTCCCCACTTAAAGGCAAGAGTACTGCGTGTCCCTGTGTATGTCCTGCACGCACATAAGAATGTAGTATACACGAAATAGAAGCCCGTAACCCCAGAGTGGGTACTCTGGGATGCTCAGGTAAGAGAAGCGTAAGTTTCAGCCCAGTTTGGGCAAGTTAGCAATTTAGTGAGAACCTGTCTCAAAACAAGATAGAATAAAATAAAACAGAATTAAATAAAATAGTGCTGGGGATTAACTTATTGTGAAAGCCCTGGATTCACACATATATATGTGCTTCATATGTATATTTTATATGTACTTGTATGTATTAATACAGATAATCCTTCTGCCTTGATAAATGACCCTCTAAAACAGCAAAAGTTTTTTAAAGCATGTAAATTCTTGGTGTTACAAATACCAGTGCTCTCTGATTTTAGTATCTATTGGTGGACAAATCATGTTTAAATGTGAAGTAAAAAAGATATATATATATAATTCATAAATTATTGTATATTTCATTAAATTTACTTTCTTGACTAATCATATCATTCTAATCAAGTTTTGCACATAATTTAGATTTTGACAATAGTAACCTGAGATAAAAAATAAAAGTAATTGTAGCTAACATATACAAAATTTAAATGATTTTTTTTTTTTTTTTTTTTTTGTGGTCCCAGGAATCAAACTCACAACCTTGTGCTTGCCAGACAGGTGATTGTGAAACTTTACCATACTGTGTAAATGAATAAAATTAGGAAGTATAATTATTTTTGATACATCTTCGAAGAATGTTACCTTCTTCTAAAATAAAGTGATTAAAGTTAAAATAGCAAATTACAGATTATAGTTAATAAATATTGAGTTTTAAAATCACTTTTAAAGTTAAGACTTAAATTTAACAGTTAGAAAGTTTAATTTATTAAATATTATTAAATTTTAAATATAATAACACTAGGAGCTGATCGCAAAGTTAGCTTTCAATGTCTACAAAGAGAAGCAGCATCATCGTATGTGGCTATTGCTTTCATATTTATACAGTACATGCAAATTAAGTGCAATAGTGATTATTTAATGCTGCAAAATTTTGTTCAGCTCTCATGTACAATTGTTTCAAATCCTGAGCAAATTCAAGAGAAGTTGCAGGTCCACCTGCAGCAAGAGAATGGGTATACAGAATTGATTGCCTTCATCTTGAGGCGAATTTGTCATTACAATTAAATTGAATTTTTTTCCTGCAGTGTTTCTGCCTTTCATGCCTTCTCCACTGAAGGAATATCCATTTCTGATAGTGATAGGGCGCACCTGGCAAACATTCATTCGTTAGGACAGCACTGAGTTCTTCAGTCTTGGGGTCATGGACCTGAGATATGAAAAAGTGTTTTTCTGGGGCCAGAAGAGTGTCCTGCTGAGTGAGGGTGCTTAGGGGCCCAGATTCTGATGTGCTGGGACTGAGTGCCACATCCTGAGTGAGTGAGTGTTGGGGATTTGACCAAGGGCCTCATGCATGCTCTGTGACTGATCTACAATCCCAACCTCTTAAACTTTTTGTTATTTTTGTTGTTGTTTGTTTTGTTTTGTTTTGTTTTCTGTGACAGGGTCTCACTATGTAGCACAGTCTGGCCTTGAACTTGCAGAGATTCTCCTGCCTCAGGCTCCTGAATTCCCCAAGTGCTGGGATTACAGGTGTGCAGCACTAGGCCTGGCTGCAATTTTTTTTACCTTGTCCTTAGGACAAAGTGGCCAAGGCTGACTGCAAACTTGCAAACCTACCTCAGCCTCCTAAGATGGGAAGGAACACAGGGGATATGAAAAGACAAGGAGGGGGTGGAAGTAGGAATGTTAAGATATGATGTGTATAATTATCAGTTCTCCATGAGTGTAATTATTATGTATCTTAAACATATACAAAAAAAAAAATAAATGCAGGTAGCACCACACCTGACTAATAGTTTATTTTTGTGCAACATCTATCAGTGTGAATGCCTCTATTCTTCACTTACCCCATGATCTAGCTGTCACCTGCATCATCAGAAGTAGGTTCCTGTAATGAAAACTAGAAGCTGCTGACAGGTGACAGATACTTGCATTTGGATAGGAAATATGCTTTTTAATCAAAACCCCCATAGTAAATATGAACAAGAGGAAAAACAATGAAACAAAAGAAAAGCCACCATGCTTCTTAGGAAAAACGACACTATAAAAGTGCGGCATCAAGAACAACAGAGCTGCAAGGTATGGAGGCACATGTCTATAATCCCCAGCCCTCCGCAAATCTGAGGCAGGAGGATCACAAATTTGAGCCCAGCCTGACTCTGTCACAAAATAAACAATAAAAAATGGGCTGGGGATGTAGCTCAGTGCTAAGGCCCTATGTTCAATCCCTAATAACACAGCAGGCAAGAGAGCTAACAAGAATATACTGTGTTCATGAGAGGAGAGACGGACAGCACCTTCTTGGTCCTGACAGGCTTTCCTGGTCATGCCGAGGAGACCAGACTTTCTATAACTGTCACGGAGCCAGGGAAAAAGGTGGTCACAGGAGAAAGGCTTCCTCATAGTTGCGCAGGAGGCAGGTTAATAGTTGTAGTGTAGGTCAGAGTAAGATTAAAGGCAGGAAACCATTTAGGGATCTACTATTTAATAGTCCAATTGGGTGTTGATGGAGACCTGAATTAAGACAATGAGAGTAGGGATAAAGAATATAATCTGAAAATACTTAATAAACATTAGAACATAATGACTTCATGGATGTGAAAAGGAAGGAATAAAATAATGTCCAGGTTTCTGGCATTTTGACTGTTTGGATTGTTATACTAATTGATTTTGAAAAATGGGAGAAGCAGATTTGGTCAAAGAGGTAAAATAGAATAGTAATGATAACAACAATGAAAAAAATAATAACACATGGAATTTATTGAGTTTTATTATCTGTTATTTATAATTTCCTTTTATGTCTTAAAACAGTGATAATTTATTATGTCCTCTCATGTTATAGACATTCTAGGAAATGGATGCTATTATTAGCACCTTTTGAAAGATGAGAAAAGTGAGGTGTAGCGAGGGTAAGTAACTTGTCTAGACTTGCAGGCAACTCTTTGAGTAAACAGTGTCATCACTACTGGAACATATAGTTTATTAGAGTTGTTTCTGATAATGTTTCCTTTAATCTACTGCTCCATAAAATACTCCAAAACACATCATCTTAAGATAACAGTGGGCCTTTAGTCTTCCTACAATTCCTGTGGATCAGGATTTGGGGAGCAGCTACACAGACTCAGCTTCTGGCCTGAGGGTCCCATGAGGTGGCCATAAATATGTCAGTGAGGCTGGTGGTTAGCTGAAGGCTCGTTTGGGGCTGGAGGACTTGTTACAGATCAACACTGTGATAGTTGGCAAGCTGATGTTGGTGCTGGCAGGAGGTCTCAGGCTCCTCCTCATACATACTTTTCAGCATTAGAAAAGTCCCCACGACGTGGCCATTGACCTCTCCAGTGCAAATCATCCAAGAGGAAAAAGGCAGGCACTTCAACTTCCCTTATAACTTAGCCTCAGAAGCCACATGTGGTCCTTCCTCAATACCCTAATGATGATACAGTCAGCCATATTCAGGATGGAAGGGGATCATCCAAAAGTGCTGATCGTTTGGGTAGTCTTGGATATAAGCTGCCACAATTCCCTCAATCTGGCCATGCGGCATTAAGCCACAGAACCTTTCAAAAATACAATCCAGCTCTTTGTTCACCTGACTTAACCCACAGATAGATTTTCAGAGACAGGCCTGCCCTTCAAACCCTTAAGGCAATCCACTATTAATATTGTATCTGTCAACCAAGCTTTCGTCAACGCTGAGCATCAGGAAATTTGACATTGTAATTCTGACAATTCCTTGAGGGCAATAAGTATCTCTTGTTGATTAAGGGCATGGAAGGCCCAGCATGGCTGATCTCTGCCCACTTCTAAATTTCATCTCACCCCGCTCTCTCCTCATCCACATGCTACGATCTCACTGGCCCTTTTTGCCACCTCAGAGCCTTTGAATTTGCAGGGCCTGCTGCCTGGAACATCTTCCCTTGTTCTGCACACACTCCCTCCTGTTGGCTTCTATTCTTTAATGTCACCAACTCTGAGAGAATTTCCTTGCTCTCCTGGGACTCCAGCAGAGCCACGGCCTCCTGTATTTGGGGGTTTGAGTTATGTTCTGTCATCTCTGAAGAAAGCAGGTCAATCAGCATCTCCTGGGGGAAGAAAAGGCACCACTTGATATTTTTGTTGTGAATAACACAAATAAAAACAATTACTGTTTCCATGTGTCAGTACTGAGCTGAACCCTTGTCTTCAACTCCTTCAAGAATTCACTTTTATAAAAAAAAAATCAGCAAAAAAAAAAAAAAAAGGAACTTCACTAAAAATATCAGGAGGAATGACAAGATAACCTGAAAAAAATAGTTACTTATTGTTGCATAGCAAATTATTTAAAATATTCTATGTAAAACAGTAAATCTAGGAGTAACTTAGGTTGTCATTTTCTTTCTTTCTTTCTTTTTTTTTTTTTAGGTTGGCATTTTCTAAAGCAACTATCTTTTCTGCTCTACATAGGAGTATTTTATTTGGTGTTATGCTGGAAACATAAATGGTACTTTGGGTAGAGGGGAGAAGTCATTTCCAGAGTTGCCAATTCCTGTGGTGTAAATGTTCCATCCACCATGACTGATTTCACTCCACAACACCATGCCTCTGAATGCGGAGTTGGGAAGCGATGCAAACAGCCAGCCCTACATGACAACAGGTACCATCTCCAGCACGAACTTCACTGATTCTTTTTTGTTCTTCCCATATTTACCCATCTTCCAGATTCTCCCTGTTAAATTTTGTAAAACCACACCCTATCCAACTCTCTGGAAAAACAAAGTGACTTTGATTAACAGCATTCACCCTCTCTAAGAGATATTTTGTTAGAACTTGACCCCTGGGATCTTATCTGAAAGAAACATAATAAAACAAAATATTTCTTCCAAATTTTTTGGGATTGAACTCACAACCTCGTGCCTGCCAGACAGGGGTTTAAGCCACTGAGCCAAACTCCCAGCCCTAGTGTTTTAATGCAGGTTCGCACTATGTAGCTCAACTCGGCCTTGTGCTCGCGTTGTAGCCCAAGCCAGCCTCGAACTCACAACGCTCCTCCTACCTCAGCCTCCTGAGTGCTGGGATTAAAGACGTGCACCACCACACCCGGCTATTTCATCCAAATTTAATAATGAAGTGTTTCTTCACATACTAGATCAGGAGAGGAATGCATCAAAGTGGTACTTCTTCTATCTCTTTATATAGACACCATGTCGTTTATAATTCCCATAACTGTCATTGGAAAAATATCCAATTTTCAGTTAAGGAACCAGTCTGAAGTTAGGGCCAACTAATCCCAGGTTTGGGCTCTGAACCCTTCCCCTACATGACAGGAGCCTGTGACCCTGTGTTATGGCATCAAGACTTGATGGAAAGCACTGATACAGGGGTTTCTCAATCAACCCCACAGCCGTGCTGCCCTGGGCTGGGGATTATGCAATGCTAGGGTGGAGAGAGTAGTTAGAAATAAAGAAATTAAGAAAACCAGTCTTTGTGTCTAATACACATGAAACACAAAGCCAAACACAAAAATAGATAAAAATTAAGACCCAAGACCTTTTCAACATTGGTAGAAAAGCAATGGGTAAGTTGTTTTAAACTGAATGTCCTAGGACTAATACCTTGAGGGTGAATTACTGAACTCTGCAAAGCTTTAATTTACAGTCCCTCAGGTGAGATTCTTAGCAAATCAGTGCATACTATCTAAAGTCAGATTTTGGTGGCCTGCCTCCATTCACTTTTCCTGTGGTAACAATATCATTTTGCTCTGGAAAGCCAGGTTTCTCTATTTTTGTTCTGGTGCTTTAGATGGTATCATTTCATGTCCTACTTTCAAGAATTCACATGGGGTAAGTTCTATAGTATGCAAATTATAGCTCAGTAACTATCTTATTTTTTAAAAAATTTGTGTGACTTAGTCTGGTTAATTAGAATATTATATTCTCCTGGATACATGAGTTTATTAATGTATACCACAATCAAGCAAAAAATTAGTGAGACTCTTTCTGAAATTATTGGAAGGCACACCTTGGTATTTGTTTTTGTTTTTAACTTGGTACTGGGGATTGAACCTAGGGCCAGTGCCTGCACAATGAGCTACATACATCCCCTGCCCTTTTGTATTTTTATTTTGAGACAGGGTCTCACTAAATTGCCTAGGCTGAGCTCAAACTTTTGATTTTCCTGCTTCAGCTTCCCAGAGTGCTGAGTTTACAGGTATGCACTTCTGTGCCTGGATGCCATTAAAAAACATTTTTTTTTTTATTAAATCGAATTGGAGAAGGTGACACCACAGGCAATCATCTTGTTGCCCCTGAGAGATGGAGAATAAATTGAGATGCTATTTTGTGATGATTCTTTTGTTTAACTTTCTTCCCGAGACTTGATTGAAGTGAGGTTGAAACCAAGATTTTTCAGTTACACAAGACAATAACATACCTTAAAAAAATCTAAACCAAGTTGGATTATCTTTCCTGTTATTTGCAACCACAAAGAAGTTCTAAATGATAAAGAAACTCATACTAGAATTGGGTATTAATTGTAGAATCACTCAAGTTAAGGATAATTTTAAGAAGTATGAAGACTTCTTCATCCTAGGCTGAAAGTTGGTCACTTAACCCTTCATATAAAGTAGGAAATAGCTAGTCAAATGACCAACATGTCTTCTGTCTTGAAGACTCAGCTCCTTTATTGCAAAGGGTGGGATATTGGAGAACACAGCATAACATAGTACGACTGGGTTTTAGGGTGTATTGTCTTTTTCTTTTGGCTTATGTTATGACACCCCAAAAGGAAGGGCTGAGGTTGAAATTGGTTCTTCTGAAATCTTAATTAAGAGCTTGCGTTGGAGCTGGGCGTGGTGTCGCACGCCTTTAATCCCAGCACTCGGGAGGTTGAGGTAGGTGGAGCGTTGCGAGTTCGAGGCCGGCCTGGGCTACAACACCAGCACACAAGGCCGGCCTGAGCTACCCACTGTGACCCTACCTCAAAAAACTAGGGCTGGGAGTTTGGCTCAGTGGCTTAAGCAACTGTCTGGCAGGCATGGGGCTGTGAGTTCGATCCCCGGTGCTGGGGAAAAAAAAAAAAAGATCTTGTGTTGGTATTAGAAATGCTCCTGATTCATGAGGTCTCATCCAGATCCTTTCATGTACTTTCTGCCTGACAAGGTGGACTATTACCATTTACAAAAATTTTGCTGGAATTCAGGCCTGTCGGAGGTTAGCCTCACCTGCCCCACCCAGAAGGGCATTTTGAATTGCCTCATGACGGATGTGACATGGGGTTTTATGCCAAGGGATGGCAAAGAAGGGCAGAACATTCAAATCAACCACTGAGAAACAGAAGCATCTAGGTCCTGTTTTAACTCAACTGCTTGTCTGGCTTTAATTACTGACCAGAGAATTGAATGAAAGCAAAAACTAGTCCAGGCTTTGAAAATGGAAGACTGATGCTTGTTTCATTTCTATCTGTCAACTTTCTGTTACTGTAACAGGTATCTGAAACAATCAACTTAAAATGAGAAGTTTATGTTGGCTTTCGATGTGAGAGGTTTCACCAGGAACACTTGGCCTTGCTGATTTTTGGCCTGTGTTGAGGCAGCTCGGCATGGCAGTGAGCAAGGGTTAGAGCAAAGCTGCTCACCTCATGTCCTAGACCCAGAAGTGGAGAAAAAGTCTGGGTCCCAACGTGTCCTTCCAGGGCACACTCCCAGCTGACCAGAGCGCTTCCTATTGAGCCCCTCCTCTTAAAGCTTCTCCTACCTCCCAACAGTACCACCCTAGGGGCTAAACCTCTAACGCACGGGCCTCGGGGGACGTTCTAGATCCCAACTATGGCATCCTATAGCGCCACATGATTGGTGTTAAATCAGTGTGACCTCAGGACAGGAAATCTTCCCCAACGCCTGTTTCAAATGTACCCGTTAAGGCCGATGCCATCGCTCAGTGGTAGAGCACCTGCCTAGCCTGTGCAAAGCCCCAGATTTGATTCCTCTGCACCAAAAAACAAAACAAAATTTGTCATTGGGAGAAAAGGGACCATTTTAGCTAATTTAGCAGATTAAGAAATTCACCATACTGGAAGTACTGGGTTCAATTCCCGTCTAGTTGGGTATGATATGTCCAAAGCACTAGGGACAATGCTGTTTTTCGCTATTCTTTTTTCTAAAGAAGGGTTGATGGATGCCAGGTAATAAAAATAGAAGATAATCATGATATTGTTGCTTTTGTGTGTGTGTGTGTGTGTGTGTGTGTGTGTGCATGTGTGTGTTCTGGGGCTTAAACTCAGGTTCTTGTGCATGCTAAGTACCCACATTCTGACTCTACTGTACTCCCAGCCCAATATGCCACTTTTATTACTGATTCTGTACTCCAAATACTTTGAGGCTGGGTATAGAGCATTGCATTTCTTCTGGTTATATTATTGTGATAGTTAGTTGTGGTGTTAAATTGAATAAGAAAGCTGATAGGTTTAGCACAGTTCTGATTGTACGTGAATGATGGACTTACTGAAGAAGGAAGACCCACTGCGGGTGTGGGTGGCACCAACCAATATGCATATATCCTGGATGGAATGAAAAGGGGAAAAAGGAGGAATTGTCCCTTCTGCTGCTCCAGAGGAGGTTCAGTGTTCGCCTTCACCTTTGAATGTCCATCTCCAGGCTTCCAGCATGGAACTTTCAGCCTTCTCATGCAAACCCTTTGGCATCCTGATACTGTTGTGCATGAGACTCTGCAGTGAGCTCCAGGCCTTTGTCCAGATTTTGGCTGGATCCTTAGGATCACCAACGTGTAGATGGCCCTTTTGCATTCTTCCACACCTGACTCTGCAGACAGCCGTTGTAAGCCTACATTGTAAATCATATATATGTGTGTGTGTGTCTGCGTGTGTGTGGTAACAACAACAGCAAGAAGATTTATTGGAGAAATACCTCTAAAAGATCAAAAGAGAGCAAGTGGGATTGGGAAGGGAAGCTTTCTTTGGCAATGCAGACCATACTAAGCCAGTGACATGGAATACTCCATAGTAAAAATGATGTTACAGTAGTCTGCAAAGGATAAATCGCCAGGTGTGAGTAAGCCTGTTTTGTTTCTCAGCCACTGCCCATCGCCCGCCAGGCATGGCCTCAGCTGGAAAGCTGGGCTGGATCCTGAAGGTGCTGCCAATGGAGGCATTAACTAATTGCACCCTCATGACCAAGCAGCAGGTTCTCTTGGGAGCAGATCTGAAGCTTATGCTTCCGTGGTCACTACAAGTGTGGCAATCAGGTGATTTGACTACAACTCTCTGGGCAGTTTGTTCTTGTATTTGCCTTTATACTTGGAGTGTTGGTGTGCAGGTTACTTTTATTTGAGTTAGGTTTGCTAGAGGACATGGAGTTATGCATAGAACTTAGGCATGTGCTTCAATGGAGTAACTAGATAGAACTTCGGGTGTGTTTTCTTTTTAAATATTAAAACGCAATAACTGTACATATTTATGGAGTACATAATTAGAGTACATATGTAAGGATGTAAGGATCCTTACATTGTGTAATGATCAAATTAGGATAATTAGCATATTCTTCACCCAGTATATTTTTTCATTTCTCTGTGGTGAATACTGGAGCTCTCTCCCTACTACTTAGCAATGTACAGAACATCACTGCTAACTATAGTCACCCTACTGTACCACAGAGCACCAGAACTTGTTCCATGAGTTGTCATATTTTAAGGTTGGATGGTTGTGTTTTGGCTGCATACAATGTTTTGATACTGAAGTGTGCGCATGTCTTAAGGTACATTCTGTGCAAAGAAGGGTGTGTGGGAATGTTGAGCTGCTAAAAGGCATGAAATACATAGTGAAAATCCACTTTTCCCTACAACATCCATCCATCATTCTTCTAGCAAAATCACCTGTTTTTCTCTGTGGACCTGCCCTGACCCACAAGACCAGGCCAGGTGCTACAGAGAGAGCTCCTTCTAGCCCTGGGCCCTGAGTGGTTGTGGTTCCACCTTAGCCTAGCCAAGCACTGTGTGACTGTGGCCATTGTTCTAGTGACTCAACAGGGCTAGGTGCTGGAACCATCACAACCCAAGATGAGATTTGAAATGAGACTTGTAAATCATTAGTTCTGATGAGATTGTTGAGTGAAAAGTAAATTGGTTTCTTTTCTCCTATACTTGAACCTGGTAATCAGCCTGGAATTTAATACTAGTTATCTTGACAGCTTGTTGTATCTGAGAATGAAGTCAAACTAAATGAAAAGAGATGGGTCTTGGGGTGAAATCATTTGAGTTCTAAATCTCCTTTTCCTTGAAGTGTGATCCACTCTACGATGTAAATATCCTCTGTTTTATTTAAGGCAGTTTGATTAGTGTGTACACAAATATACATACTCACCTTATTCTGTTTATTTTATTTCTATATCTACTTCTACATAATGAAAATGAGTTCATACTGATGTCACTAATTCAAATCCAGTCCAATCCCGTATCATTTTTATTTTCTGTCTTTTCCTGTTTATTAGTCTCTGATGTCACAGTAAGAAATGTGCCACACTAATTTATTGACACAATCCTCCATTATGGAACTGGTCTCCCACGGTGGTCACCATAGCACTTTCTGTGTCACCCTTCTTGGACTGACTGTGACATTCCGTGCTGTGCCTGCTCTTTGGCAAGTACCATTTTAACTCTACTTAGGGCCTGATACTGTATATCAGGTTGACACTGGTGACATCCTGTGTGACTATCTGCTTACTCATGTAGATTTTGTCCTCTTGAACTGAGTCTCCGTAATGTGAATGTCCTACAGTTTGTTTAACCATTCGCCTATTGAAGGACACTTTGGTTATTTCCAGAATAGAGTTTATTACAAATAAAGTTGCTGTGAATATTTGTATATGTTTCTTGTATGAATGCAGGTCCTCATTACTACAGAATGAATGTCCAAGAATGCAACAAATGGGTTCTGTGGGAAGGCTAATATTTGGGGTTTTTAGGAACTGTCAAACTCTTTCCCAAGGGGCTCCACCATTTTACATTCTCACAGTCTAATAGCTTTTTCATTGACTTGTTTAGGGAGAGATGGACAAGGGAGGGAAGACGAGAGAAAGTAAGGGATGAAAAAAGGAAAAGCAAAAGTTGGTAACAAAGTATTACATATATTTAAATTTTTTTCTGGGTATAGTGGCATGTACCTATAGTACCACATACAGAAAGCTGAAACAGGGTGATTATTTGACCTCAGGAGTTTGAGAGCAGCCTGGGCAACATAGCGACATGCCATCAGAAAAAAACAAAACAAAGCTGAGTATTCTGGCACATGCAATAGAATCCCAGCTACTAGGAAGGCTGACGAGTTCAAGGCCATCCTGAGCAATTTAGCAAGACTTTGCCTCAAAATAAAAAAAGTAAAAAGGGCTGGTGTATCACTCATTGGTAGAGTGCTCCAGCTTCAATCCCCAACACTCAGTACCAAAAAAAGTAAGGTTTTGCAAATTTTTCTTTTGATCCAGTTTTATACAAGAAAGGTTTTATTAAGCAGAAATGTAAAAGTACATTCACAGAAATAAAGTGTGGAAGAGAGAGAGAGAGAAAGAGAACTTGGAACTAGACACACATGTTTTTGGTGGTGAAATGTATGAGTCTATAGTACGTTCCATCTTGAGTTCCATTGCCCTGTCTTTGAGATCTCTCTTCTCAAATGCCACGGTTTTCAACTTATATTGTTGTTTTGTTTTTTGAGGCAGGATCTTGCTACGCATTTCAGGCTGGCCTTGAACAAATTATGTAGCCCAGGCTAGCCTTGAACTCCTGGTGATCTTCCTGCCTCAGCCTTCCAAGTGCTGGGATTACAGGTGTGCACCAACACTCTCAATTTATTTTGCAGGGAGATACCTTGAGCAGAATAGAATGGGAAAAGAATCTCTACAACCTTTTAAATGCAGCAAATACTGTATGGAAGCCACACCACTGTGTTCTGTGGGTGGTGGGGGACACCTGCTCCATTTGCTCTGCAGGAAGTTGGAGGATTCTAGCCCCTGCAAAACACTGCACAGAATTCTTGCTTTTTTCCCCTCCTTTGTCTGTATATTGGTCCAGAGACTATACTATGTCTCCACGTGAATATGGACAGTTAGCATGTACCAACACGAACCTGTCCACTTTCTCTTATTTAAGAAAAGGGGAAAAACCCCCCTAAAAACTGGGCTTATAGAAAGCCAGGAAAGGGTGGGCTTGAAATATTCAGGTCGGTTAAGTGGGCATTTTGACAACATGATTTCTCCTTTGGCGGTTTAATTGTGATGTGTAAAGGACATCCTTGCAATTTAAAATGATACTTTTAAAATAAAAGTCTCTCCTACTGACGACTTGGGCCCTGCCACTAGATGGGAGAATCAACAGCACCTGGAAGCTCTTATTTGACATTGGCATTCTCTATTCCAAGTTTGTTCATTTATATTAATTTTTTGTTTGTTTTCACTGGAAAGGAAACATGATGCCGAGTTTTAAATGTTAAAATTGTCCAAGTTGTTTTGTTACAATAAAACTAAATGTGCGCACATGCAAAAATAAGCAGGAGCCAGATACTAAAAGAATACTGATGAACAGTGGCTCCAAAAAAAACAGTAAGAGTCAGTAATACTTGGGATAAAACTTTTATCTTCAGTATTAACCTGTGTTTGTTTAGAGGTATTCCTGCAGCAGATAGAGCTTGAGAGCATAGACTCCTCCAGTTTTGTCAGTAAGAATCTAATGTCCTTTTATTTTAACTATAACAATGGCAAATGAATAAATTAAATAAAAATGTCATGTTTTCGTGACCATCAGGCCAAAAATTTTTACTACAAGACTTAGCACCTGTACCTAGCCTTCATTTTGTAGACCTGAAGTCCTCTGATAGTGATTGGCCGTAGATAATGTTTATAAAGTTTGAAGTAGATAACAAAAATTAGTTCATACCACAAAGGTAGCAAAGCTTAGTAGCTGGAATAGTTATATCGTCACTTTTATTCTACAGACAAATCTCTAACGAAGGTGAATCTTTACCTAATGGCTACTTGAAAGTACATTAAAATAGCATGATGGGAATACGCTACGGGAGACTGAAGGACATATTTTTGAAATAGCTATGGGACTGGGAATCCAAACTTTTTAGATCTAGGAGACATAGGTGCAGCTGGAGACTGCAGGCAGGGGCTAGTGTAGTATTTGAAGCCCTTTTTTATTTTTGTTTTTTTATTGTGAGACAAGTTCTAAGTTGCCCAGACTGGGGTTGAACTTGTAATCCTCCTGCTTCAGCCTCCCGGAGTGCTGTGATTGTAGGTTTACACTATCACATCTGGCATCTTTCTTCATTTTATCAGACGTGTGTGTGTGTGTGTGTGCGTGCGCGCGAGCGAGCGTGTGCAGGGAGGTGCAGGGAGGTACTGAGGTACTGAGGATCAAACCCAGAGGTGCTATATCACTGTACCACAAGGTGCTACAATCTCAGCCCTCTTTATTTTTCATTTTGAGACATGGTCTCAGTAAGCCGCCCAGGTAGCCTTCAAACTCATGATTTTTCTGCCTTGCCTTCCTATGTAGATGGAATTACCACTATGCCTGGCTATTAGTCTGTTTTAAAATGTTAGGTTTTGGGTTTGCTAGTTTTTTTTTTTTGTTTTGTTTTTTTTCTCACCAGGAATCGAATTCAGGATTTTGTGCTTGCCAGGCAGGCAGTGTGCCATTGAGCTTTACCCCCAGCCCTTTTGGGTTTTATGATTGATTGTGTCAACCTGAGTAAGAGAAATTTAACTAAGTCACCCACCCTAGGGCAGCTTGTCACTTGGATGGTATAAAGGGGAAATGAAGAAGAACAGATTTGCTTCTGTTCTTCAGAGAACCTCCAGTCCTCATCTTCAGCTTGGACATCATCTCCTGGCTTCTAGCACAAACTCTTCGGCTTCCAGTACAAACGCACAGGGGACACTGCAGTGAGCTCCAGATCTTTGAATCCTTCGGTCTCCAGGGTGCAGAGAGATCCTCTGCACTATTTCTCATCTGACTCTGGGTGCCATTGTGAGCCGATCTTGTAAATTCTCATAGATTTGTGTATCTTGTGTTACATCTGTTTCTCTAGTAAACACTGGCTGACACACTTGCCAAGTGTGTTATTGTTAATTTACTCAGACATGCTCTTAGTTTTACTTCACTCAGGATTTTAAAATTTACTTCTCTAAGATTTTAATTGGATGTTTGCCTTTCTGTTAATAAAAAGATAGTTTAAAAGCATAATATATTTTCTTCTACAATGAGTTTTCCTTTATTTTATGGTTTTTGACAGTACATTCTCAAAGGTATTTTCTCAAATTATTTTCAAACATATTTTTATTGTGCTCTTGGTTTTCTGCTTGGTAAGTCTATTATTTGGATGAAATGAATATTCTGTCATTGGTCTTTTTTGTTTTATGTTTTGGATATTAAGTTATGTTTTTATCATAACCGAGTGTCCTAGAAAACATTTTGTATACATTATAAATGCAGATCGTTTAGGTCATTTACTTTATTCCAAATATCAATTAATTCTTATTTGGTCATGTCATGATTGGATACGTGATACTTCATCCCCTCAGTCTTTCCTTATTGACACTGGAGATTTAAAATCTCCAATATAATTTCGGTTCTGTCAATTGTCATACGTATTTCTAACAAGCACATATTCACCAAGCCCTTGGCACAGGGTTCACATTCATCTCTACTTAACGCCTGCCACTTTCCCAAGTAAACTATGCATTCCATTTCTTAACCTATGCATTCCATTTCCTGAGTCTCTACTATTATTTCCTTCCCAAAGCCCACTCTCTCAGTCACATCCTGGGTCTTGTTATGAGTTAGGGCTTCTCTGTTTTTGACATCTCTATCTGGGTACATAGCCTTCTTTCCTTCCTTTCAATTCCTGACTTCTACAGGGCAGTGAATTCATCTTACTCTGCCTCCAGCTGGAATCCACCCCTTGATGGGTTTGTCTCATTTTCTTCCTTTTTAGACTTTTTAGTGATGTTCCCACTGGTACCTTTTCTTCATACACTGCCTGCCCTAAAGATTCCCAACCTTGGATGGACACAGTAATCTACCTTCTGTGTTAATACCACCAGAGGCTGCAGAATTAGTAGACTTGACTGACAATAAGAAACCTACTGGAGCTAGCTTCAAAGAAGGGAATTATGGTGAAGGTTCAATTATACCCTTACATATACCTTAGACAGCCAAGAGTCAAAAATGTAACCTGCCCTTGAAAGGGTCAGAGTCAGAAATTTTTCATTTTTCATTTCTGCCTCTCTGTCTGCTTCTCTCTTCTTTTATGTTTTCCCTCTGGCATGGCTGTTTCTTTGCTAAAGTCACACGAAAGTTCACTAATATCCTGATATCTAGATATTGCATGTACAATATGACAGTGCCGGAATCTCTTAGTCTCAATTTCTGACTCATGAGTAAAGAGCTCTGGGTGGCCCAGTTTGGTGAGAGATGTATCCTAGACTGATCAAGTAGGACCAAAGGATATCACTATATTTCATAAAATAGCAACTGGACATTCATAGCTATTACTATGTTCCCATCTATGGATATGATTTGCTGAAGGGGCCAATCAGAGTTCTTTGTACTCATGAAATCACTACAGAGGACAGAGGATTACTAAACTCTGACCGAATTGGTCTTAGTCACATACCTACTAATGGAATTTGAGGCAGTCTATGCCCACCTGAACCATAAAATTAGTGTAGGTAAGAAAAAGTGGTTCCCTCCTCTCCCTCCTCTTCTTCTTCCTGCTTTTCGGCACTAGGGTTTGAATCCAGGATCTTTGCACTGGTCTACATCCCCAGTCTCTTTTATGCTTTTTTTTAAATCTTAAAACAGTGTCTTGCTAGATTGCCCAGGTTGGATTTGAAATTTGATCCTCCTGAGTCAGCCTCCCCAAAGTGGCAGTTTTACAGTGTGTACCACCACACCCGGCTAGGAAGTTCTTCTTGATGAGGAAAAACAATGTCAGACATAGAAACTCAATGATAGATTAGAAAGGTGTGACACTTTCAGGCGATTAATTGCCACATGGTTATTGCAAGTTCAATACATGTAGAGTCAAGCTACCTGAACCAAATACATCCTTACTCTGTGCTTTACCTGGTTTTAAAAGTTTAGAATGTTAAAAATACCTACATCATTGCTAACTATCAAACAATTATTTTTTTCAAAATCAAATACAAATGAGTTATTTTGGATTAACCACGCCAATGTGTCCCTCCATTAGCCAAGACAATCGACAATTAAATAAACTTACACATGACATTTATATAATAATACATCATAATTATGTAAAAACAAATCAACTTTAGGGAGTAGTTTTGCTTCAAGCAAATTCATTTAGGTTATGAATTCTGCCCATATTGATACAAAACATAATTAAATACACACTTTGAAAATACATGCTGTAACGATTCACTGAATGCCTCTTTACTAAATGTTTTGTGCTGTTTTCTTGCCAATCATTTGAAACATAGAAAATAAATACAAGAGCATAACAAAATTAAAATCTTGTTTCCTTCATTTTGTCCTGGTTTGCCTTTTCTTTTGGTTTCTGTTTTCCCTCTCCTCTTGAATGGACAACCTCAAAGAGGTTCTTCAAGAAATTTAGAAAAAGCAAATAAACTGAAACTGAATACTTCCTTCTGTGCCTTCCTTGCCCAGCTGTTGAAGTTTAAATCTGCTTTTTCTCTGTTGGTTCAGGGACTGAATTCTCATGAAATCAGCGGCTGCGAGGGTTCTGTTCTGTTCTCTGGCAGACTTTCTCACTAGTAAAACCCTCTCTGGCCTTTGTTATTCTCACCACTCACTCTCAAAGAAATTTGCTCTTGGTGGAATTGCAAATCTCTGAATTTCCCCTACAGATTTGTCACTTGTAAGAAAATATTTGGAAAGAAGCCAGTGAGAGATGAGAGCATTTAGTGAATGCATGCCCTCCACCACCACCATTTGAACAAAAGCCATGAGTGCCCTATGGTTAAGAAAGAAAGAAAGAAAGAGAGAGAGACAAAAGGAGAGAGTGGAAAAATTTTTTCTCTTTCCACATCTTCCAGGCAGTGACCACATTCTGATACTTGCCAGCAAAATGTTTCCGGTATGATATAGTTGACTGTTGACAGTCACTGCTAATGTCTTACTAGAAAGTTTTAGTTTTTTAAGAAAGATCACTGAAGTTTGGATTTTAAAATAACATCAGCCAATTGTATTTTTTAAACTAAGTAAATAGCTCTTATTTATTTCCTAAATATTTACAGTGGTCCCTTGGTTCACAAACTTAATTCTTTCCACAATTCTGGGGAAGATGTCCACGGTCGTGTTCATCACCTGATGCACAGTTCGAGAATGGAAGCAAAATTCTGCCAAACTCTGCTCACCAACTAAATTGTTCACAAAGAGGAGTGTTTGTGAGCAGAGGCATTACTGTATATCTTTTTTTTTTTTTTTTTTTTTTTTTTTTTTTTTGTCTTTTTGAGACAGCGTTTTGCTATGTAGTTCAGGCTGGCCTTGAACTCTTTTTATAGCCCAGACTGGCCTCAAACTTGCAGTGATTCTCCTGCCTCAGCCTCCCGAGTGCTGGGATTACAGGCGTGCATCACCACACCCGCCATTACTGTATATTTTAATGTTGGAATGTTCCTGGTTTTGGTCTCCTCTAGAATCCCTCCCCAGGTAATCTCACTTAATCTTTTGGTTTGAAATATCACTCATATGCCAGTCACTCCCAAATTTATATCTCCAGCCCAAATATCTGGAACATTCAGAACCAGAAATCCAACTTTGGAGTTGGATGTATAATAGACACTTCATGTTTAATATCTTTAAATCTGAACATACCTGATGTCCCTGTCTTGGTTTCTAAATATTACTTTAAGAGGAAGCCTGGGTCTCTAGAGAAGGGGCTGATCCCAAGGGTGGTGCAGAGAAAGTGCAAGATGAGCCTGGAGCAGCATCCTGTGGCTAGAGAAAACAAGGAAGATTATAAAGAGATATATAATATGAGATATAATTATATATATAAATTTCTCAAATACCTCAAATACCAAATATTTTTCATATAATGAAAGATCACAGAAGCTATGGTAACATTTGGGATAATTTAAGCAACAAAATAATGCTAGTAATAGATCACAAATCATAGCAAAAAACAAACAAACAAACAAAAAACCAAGAGTCTATATAAGTATGAATAATTGAATAGACAAATGAGAAGGGAAAGCTCATTCAATAATGTAAGTAGAAGGAATGATAGAAATGGAAATTATCATTTGGCAAACACCACAGTAATAATTGTTACCTACAAGTAGCATTAAGAGGCACTACAATTAGTGGGCAAGAACATGCCATGAAACAAAGCGCATGCATACTCTCAGTATCCCACAAGATACTAACAGTAAAGGGAAAAATAGTAATTTCACAGTGGAGAGACCGCTGAGATACACTGATATATATGATGGGTCAAGAGCCAGGCATGGTGGTGCACGTCTTTAATCCCAGTACTCGGGAGGCTGAGGTAGGAGGCACATTGTGAATTTGAGGGCGGCTTGGGCTACAACGTGAGCACAAGGCTGGCCTGAGCTACATAGTGTGACCCTGTCTCAAAAAACTAGGGCCAGGAGTTTGACTCAGTGGTTTAAGTGCCTGTCTGGCAGGCATGAGGTTGTGAGTTTGATCCCTGGTGCCACAAACAACAACAACAACAACAACAACAACAACAATGATGGGTTGAGATGGCACAATACCACATTTGTATGTTCTCACCAAACATTCATAACCTGAATTTAGTTGTGAAAAAACATCAGACAACTCTAACTGAGGGACACTGTATTCTTTAAAAGTGTCAAGGTCATGAAAGATAAAGAATGAGAATCTGTTCCAGATTTAGACCGTTAATAGCATCATGTCAGTGTTAATTTCCTGATGTTGATAATTGTACCTTGGCTCTATGAGATGTTATCATCTGGGCAAGTTGAATTAAGGATATGCACAACTTAATTGCAATATTTTTGCAACTTTTAAGAGGTCTGACATTATTTTAAAATGAAGTGTTAGAAAGAGTTAAAAGAAAAAACAAATCCCCAAGTTCTTGATCTCACCCTTTCCCACTCCCAAGCTTGTTCCATCTGTCATCTTGTTCATTTCTTCCTTGTCAGTTTTATTTTTCTTGCCTGGGTTGAAAACTTTAAAGTTGTCCTCTATTCCTTTTAATGCTTTCATAAGTCAAATTCAAACTACAAGGAGCTTGGTAGGTTATAGCTTCACATATGTCCAGGATCAAACCATATCTCATCACCTCTGCAGTGGCCTCTCCACTCCAAGCCCTGTCAGTGGTTTTCTGGACTCCATGACAGCTTTCCCTGACCTCCTCCCATCTGCTTTCATTTTCATGAGCCTCTAGAGCAGTGCTGGTGAACTGTTTAGAGACGACACCCAAACTGCAACTCAAAACCCACTCATTTATCACAAAGTGCCAACACTGCAATTAAATACTATGCTGAATATTGAGGTTTTAGTTTAGGAAAAAAAAAACTGATACATTAACATTTTTTGTCTTAAAAGAAAAACAAATAACATGCATGCTGTAGTTTCACCATCCCCCATTGTTGTTCAGAGTAACAACCCAGGAAAGTTCTAGTTATGACCTGTGAGACCCGAATGATAATGCTGCTCTCACCCTGCACATGATCTAGGTTTTACCTGCTTGCTTCTTACTCGCTCCATCCCTTTCTCTTTCCTTCCTTCTCTCCATTGGATCCACTCTGGTTTTCCTGCGGGTGTCAAGCTTGACAGGGATGCTTCTGTCTCAGGGCTTTTTCATTGGCTAGTCTCTTTTCCTTGAATGTTTTTCATTCCTTAGTTAATGCCTTCATCTTTTTCAACTTTTTTTTTTTTATTTTGAGACAGGGTCTTGTTATATAATTGAGGTTGGCCTTGAACTTACTATGTAGCCCAGGTTGCCCTTAATTCTTGGTGATCTCCTGCTTTAGTCTTTGGAGAACTAGGATTACATGCATGAGTAAACAAGCCCAGCTCTTCAAATCTTTTCTTAAAGGTAAACTTTAGCAACTTGAGGGCCATCTTTATCTTTGAGGATACAGTATAATCTTTGTAACATACTTTCTGTGTTTTGTCTACCTCTACCTTTTTTGAACCCATGGATGCTCCACTATTGAGCTAGATCTCCCCACCCCTTTATAACTGTGGCAAAGCTTATTCTAGAAAGCAAAAGTGAAGTGTTGGAGAGAAACTGGCTCTGTAGAGTGAGCTGGGGCCAAGTAAATAGAAAAAGTGGGTAAGAGGGAAGATAAAAGTACACTGTGCATCTGGGAAGTGCAGTGTGGGCTGTCGTGTAAAGCTATGATAGTCCCTCTCCCCTCTTTAGTTTTTATTTTGATACAAGGTCTCCGTAAGTTGATTGGGTTGGCCTCTACGTGTGATCCTCCTATCTCAGTCCTTGGAGAATCTGGAATTGTAGGCATGCACCATCATGCTGGGCTTAAACTCTTCAGAGGGTAGAGATCTTGGTCTGTTTTGTGTCCTGTGCATTTAAAATAGTCCTTCACATACTGTATAGGTGCAATAAGTCTATTATTATACAAATTACACATATAATTTGATAAATTTATTATCATTGAGTCGTGTGTTACTGAAGGACAGAGAAAAAATTGTCTCCCACTGGTCCTTATAAGTAATCAGCGAATTAGACCCAAGATGCAAATCATTGTTATTTTTAATCAATAAGAGAATATGAAACAAGAATTTTAGCCAGAAGTCTTTTGGCTACACATGATAGAAATTCACTCCAATTAGGGTAAGAAAAAAAGGTAGCGATTTACTTGTTTCTAAGACTGAACAGCTCAGAAGTAAAGCTGGTTGCAGGTACGACGGGCATGGAAGCCTTATTGTTGCCTTTGCTACTTATTGATCTCTCCTTTCACCGCTCCAATCTGCTTTCCTCTGAAACAGCTTTGGTTTCAGGCAGGTGTTCTCTTCATGGTGGCCCTGGATGCTTCAGCCTCACATTCCAGCAGTTGACAGTGAGCCCAGAATTTGCTCTGGCCTGGTGTGGGTTACATACCCTGTGGCAAGGACGTGGTGTATTCATTGCTCTGGTCTGGGCCACAGGCCACTTGTACAACCTCTAAACCACTTGTACAGAGACTGGGAGAATGAAAAGAAAAAATTAACTGCAAAACTGAAACAAACCTGTTTGTGTAAATTGATAGAATAGCTGATTTTAGAAGTACAGCACTCTGACCCCTAGTGGTTGCATTATCTAGAGACTATTCAGCATTAGTCTAAAAACAAAAGAAAGTTATTTTACTATACATCGTGTTTTTCCATTATCTTTTACCAGTTTATTTAAGAGGATCAGCATCCTTCTCACTTATCCTGTACACTGAAGTATTCATCGTTTGGGCAAATTTTCTCTCGATGAATTTTTTTCATCTATCCCTACTGTCATCATCTTTCTTCATGGGTTCATCCATGAAAATGTATTTTTTCCCCCTAGAAAACTACTGTAACTGTGTAGTATTGAGCTGGGGAACTTTATTCTGAACCTAATTAATTAGACCCAATTCACATCACAAGATCCAGCCTTGACTTTCATGTACCGCCTGCTCATCTTCTGGTTTACAAATTGAGCTGAATTGTTTTTATCATGTATAATGGAAGTTAATATAAATAACTATATTTGCCTAATGCATGGTGATTTATCTATCTTTAAAAAAATTAAGAACACTTATTTGTCCTTTTCATCTCATATAAGAAATAGATTAATGTTTTAAATCTCGTTCCACTAAATTTATCTAATATTCTACATAAAAATTTTATGTACCTTTTCTGTCGCTTTTCAAGAGTAACTTAAATATATGTATTGTTTATAAGTGCTCAAAAAAACTTTCAACTTTTTTTGTTACTTTAAAGATTCATTTACATTTTAGTGTGCTTGTTCATATGGATAAGTTTGTCTACTACTAAATGTTTATTCAGCTTTAATGTTAAATTTTGGGCTGAAAATCAGTAACAAGATCAAGTATATTTTTATGAAGCTTATGATCTAATTTGAGAAACAAAGCACGAAGCTCTGAAATTTATAAACAAAATGTAGTTTATATACCCAACAGACTATTACTCAGTTTTAAAAGGAAAGAAATTCTGACATATGTAATACCATGGGTGAACCTCAAATATACTATTCTAACTGCAATAACCTAGTCAAAAAGACAAACATTTTATGATTCTAATTATGGGAGATATCTAGAGAAGTCATTCGTGGAGACAGATAGATGAAGGGTATTTGCCAGGGAGAAGAAGAAGTAGGAAGCTAGTGTTGCATAGATAAGGGTCTTAGCTTGAAAAGATGAAAAGTTCTACAGATGAATGAGGGCATTATACAAAAATGAACATACTTACTGCTACTGAATTCTGAAATTTTATATTAAATATCACAATAACACAGTTAAAACAAATATTAACATAAATTTAAGTTAGATTGTTGAATAATTAATATTGTTACAATGTAATAAATTATCTAATGTTATTTTATATTTTCTGTATAAGATATATTTTTATAATTTATTTTTCAAAAAATAATACTTTTGTAAGAGAGTAAGATGTAAAATTATACATAGTGAAAAGTACATTTCTTTTGAGTTACCTAGTTTCTTTTCCCAGAAATGACTCCATTATAAGTTACTTACATATCCTACAGTGTATGCTACCTGTACTGTATTCTGTTTACTATATACAACATTGTATACATTGTCATGCAATTTGCTTCTGCCACTTAAGGATATGACTTGGAAAGCACATTAAAAGCAACTCCATTCTTTTTTTAAACAGCTGTACAGATATTATGAATATATTTTACCAATTCCCTATTGAGGAGCTGGAAGTGGTTTCTAGTCTCGCTATTACAAAAAATGCTTTGAAAATATTTGGAACATATTTCATTCATATAAGATAAGTTCTCAGAGGTAGGGTCACTGGCTCCTCAAATGATTTAGACTCAAAGTGTCTAAAGAGAGAGATTTCGTGGAGGAGGAGTTTGTGTTAGTTACTTTAGCCAAGAACTAGCAAACAACCTTGCATTCTCTTCCAGCAAGCCCATCAATTACTAAGTCTTGATGATTTTATCTCCTCAGTGGCTCCTCCTGTTTGTCCTCCCATCTCATTCCTTACAGTCAACAGCTCCATTTAGGTTTTCAGTATCCATATCTAAAGTATTGTCCTCAAACCTATTCTTCTGAGAGAATAATCTGCTCAGACATTTCATTCTTAATATATCCAGGGTTAGACCTAAGGTTCATATTTTAGCATATGAAGTTCTCCTTAATCTGCTCCCTATACTTCTTCTCTCCAATAGACCCCTCTCTCATCATCCAGTTTCAATATTTTTGGTTTTATAATGTAGAATAGTCCATAGATTCAGACTTTTGTGAATTTGCTGTCTCCCTCTCCGCCTGGAATGAATCCATTCATTTGCCTAACTTCACCTCTGTGTCCTGTGCATTCATCTTCCACATCTACTGAAATCATTCCTATGAAGCAGCTTGAAACCACAAGAGGGAACAGTTTTTTCTTTTCTATAACTCCAGTGTCTAGCACAGCGCTTGTGGTCATTGGATGTATATTCAATAAAATTTTATCATCTGAACTTAACTAGGTCTTGGGGAAAAGGAGTAGAGTCATTCATTCACTCATTAAAAAATGCTTATGGAAAGACTATTAAATTCAAGGTTATGTGCTAAGCAATGGGATTACAGCCAAGAAGAAAATAACCCAGAGCCTACTTTTTGTGTAGTGAAAGAGATAGGACAGAATAAGCACTTAAGTCTAGTTCAACTGAATTAAGGACTATAGGAGTTTCCTGGCCGTAGTCCGGATTGTTTTCTGGGCATACATAAACAAAGAAAAGGTAGTATTTTAATTAGAGGAATAGTAGGAAAAATATTTACCAAACAAGGTAATTGTCCTAAATCATGGTGACAAGTAAGGTGGGGCATAGAATATGTGATTACTGACACCCATGCACAGGCTGTATCTTCCACTTTTTAGTCTGGAGATGTTATTCCAGTAAACTAAAAGACAAAGAGTGTCTTGGGTAAAGAATAATAAACTGAGATAACATAAATAAAGCAAAGGTTAGAATCAGTATATGCCACAAAATTTTTTTCCTGTGTTTGCTTAACTGCTTTCTAAGCATGAAAAAAAGAAAACAAACAAACAAATAAAAAGCAAAACAAATGAAACAAAGCAAAAGCCCACAATGCTCCCGACCACTTGATTGCTGTTCAATGATTCATATTAACTTTGATCTACCAACTGTTCTTCCTATATCCTTTTCTATAAAGGTTTAAGGACATTAAAAACTGTGGGGTTTTGGGAGTCAGACTGAATAGATTTAGCCCGGGGACCAATCACGGCTGATAAAATAACTTAGGGCAGGTACTGTACTTAAATTCTAAGGTCTGCGTTTCCCCTAACTGAAGAATAAACTACAGCTGTCATTAATAGCTAGCTGGTCGTTAACATCGTGACGGCCAGTGTCTTGCAGATTATACCTCACTATTCTCTTGTTTGGTGGCTACCCTGTAGTAGCAGGTAAGGCAAGGATAGGCTGATCGGGGTTGACATTTTTGATCTCTAGTTAGTTCTTATTTTCAGGGAAACACGAATATCTCTTTTGTAAAGTAAAAATACGAGTAACAAATTGTGACGTCTATGTAATGTTTAGCACAGTGTCCGACACATTATAAGACCTTAGTAGAAGTTAACTATTGAGAGAGTTTAAGAATCCCAGGACTTGGGGCATTTCTGTTCGTCCTTACCACCAAAGGAACTTGAAAGATAATCATTCCTAAATTAAACGCGAATTCGCGGTTCTAGAAATGACGAAATTTGATTCCTCCCGGCCACCGTAGCAGAGCATGCGTAAATGAACGTGGCGGGACGTGTGTGTCATGGCGCGCTCCATCTAGCCTACAGTTTCCGGCAAGTGGCGTGTTGATTTCTCACACTTTGGAGTGGTTTGTTATTTCTCGACTGCTGGGTAAGAGTGGCGAGTAGGTCAGTGTGGGGCAGAGTGGGGCCAGAGCTCCTTTTACGGCAAAGCTTTGTTTCTGCGATTTTAGCCTTTCTCTGGCCGACTGCTCATTTGTTTTCGCAGGTAAAAGGAGATTTGCCAGCTGGGATGTGGGAATTGGGAGGCAGGTATCCCTGCTTGAAGGGAGGACAGGGTCGTCGACCACAGGTGCTGCTGGCCGCCAGATTTGACTTCATTCGTGTATGTTGCTGGATTTGTGGGACGTGACAAGGCTTGCGCAGTGCAGCTTTCATGGAGCAGAGTATTGATAAGGATTTAAACAGAAGTTGGGCAGAGGAGCAACTGTCTCGCTTTTTCACTTTTCGATCTCCTTTTCTGGGAAAAAACCTCTCTGTGAATGTCGGGCGACGCGTCTCTTTTGGGGGATAAGGTGATCTGGATACCTAGCTCATTACCGTTTTATCTGTTTTTGCAGTTACTTTCACTATGCAGAGGTGTTGTAGTGTTTATAGAGGTTTTTTAATTTTTATTTTTATTTTTTACAATAGCCATGCTCTGGCTGCTAGTTGTGGCAGTGTCAGTTAATCTGTCATAATCTGTAAGAAGTTTTAAGTCGTGTGGAACATTAACTCTGCTGTGTAAAGCAGTCTTTTATGGAGTTTTAATTTCTTTTAGGTAGTTTTAAAGGGTCCTTACAGCGGTTTTTTGAACGAATTGGGTGCTAGCAGTTTCTGTCAGTTGTTTTCCAGACTCATTCAAGAAGATTTGAGGCTAATTGGAGATAAACACAGTACTGATTTGTTTTAAACCTTTTATGTTTGAGAGGCATGTTATACATTAGAATATGCAGAAAAGTAACTGAATTTCTTAGAAACTTTTCATGAAAATGCTATGAATTCTAAGTTAGTAAATCCCGGAGGAATTTTCATTTATTCTTTTTCATTTAGCAACACTGACCATACCCACATCCTTAACATGCTCTCTTCCTTTGCCATCTTTGGCTGACTTATTTTTTTCTCTGGTGACTGCTGCTTGATCATCATTATAGGCTAGTTCTCCTTGGAGTTCGTAAGGCTCACTTCTCTACTTTTTCTATTTTTTTTTTTTGTTCTCTTTCGGTAATCTTGTGATTCTAGTTATCCTTGTGAGTCTGAAGTAGTACGTTATTATGGTTATAATTTGCTTTTCCCTGACAAGTAATGGTTTTGACATCTTTTCATGTCCTTAACAACTTTTTTTTGTATCTTCTTTGGAAATATGTCTGCTCAAATCCTTTGTCCACATTTTAATTTGTGTTGTTTGTATTGTGAATCTTTGTTAGGCTTTTATCAGATATGACTTAATATTATACCATACATGGGTTGTCTTTTCACTATCTTGATGTTTGCTTGCATCATGAAATTAAGTCTAATGTGTTTTATTTTGTTGCTTTTGCTATTGACACTTTGAGAAACTGTCATAACTAAGAAATCAGTGCCTACTCTAATGTCATGAAGATCTATAGATATGTTACTTAGAGTTTCATAGTGTTAGCTCTTGTCTGTGATCCATTTTGTATTCATTTTTGTGTACGATGTGAGATAGGGCTCCAACTTCATTTTTTGGCAAGTGACTATCCATTTTTCCAAGCACCATTTGTTGAAAACTGTTCTTTTCCCGTTGAATTGTCTTTGTACTCTTTGTTTGTTTATATATATACATATATAATTATATATTAAATACATTATATATAGCCGGGGCATGGTGGTACACGCCTTTAATCCCAGCACTCGGGAGGCTGAGGTAGGAGGAGCATTGTGAGTTCGAGGCCGGCTTGGGCTACAACGCAAGCGCAAGGCCGACCTGAACTACATAGTACGACCCTGCCTCAAAAAACCAGGGCTGGGAGTTTGGCTCAGAGGCTTAGGTGCCTGTCTGCCAGGCACGAGGTTGTGAGTTCAATCCCTGGTGCCGCAAAAACAATACAAAACAAAAAAACATTATGTAGTAATATATAATATATAAAGTTTGATTCTCAAACTTTAATATATATCAAAATCACTTGGAAGGCTTACTAAAGTATATTAGACGTTATTCAGAATATCTGATTCAGTACGTCTTCAGTGGGGGCCTAAGAATTTTCATTTCTTTCTTTCTTTTTTGATTCTAGTTATCCTTGTGAGTCTGAAGTAGTATGTTACTGTGGTTATAATTTGCTTTTCCCTGACAAGTAATGGTTTTGACATCTTTTCATGTCCTTAACAACTTTTTTTATATCTTCTTTGGAAATATGTCTGCTCAAATCCTTTGTCCACATTTTAATTTGTGTTGTTTGTATTGTGAATCTTTGTTAGGCTTTTATCAGATATGACTTAATATTTTATACCATACATGGGTTGTCTTTTCACTATCTTGATGTTTGCTTGCAACCTGAAATTAAGTACCGGAGTTCGAACTCACAGCCTCGCACCTACCAAACAGACGCTTATGCCACTGAGCGAAGTACCCGGCCCTATTTTTGAGACAGGGTCTCACTATGCAGTTGAGGCTGACCTTGAACTCACTTTGTAGCCCAGGCTGGTCTTGAACTCACAACAATCCTCCTGTCTCCGCCTCCCAAGTGCTGGGATTAAAGATGCGCGCCACCACGATAGGCAGAATTTTCATTTCTAACCTGTTCCACATGATGCTAATTGTGTTGGTCATGGAACCACATTATGAAAAACACTATCTTAAGACATTAGTTTACAATTGTGGCTACACCTATGAGAATCACCAGAAAGTGTTGAAAGATATTGATGCCCAGGCTCTATTCCTAGAGGTTGAGTTAGCTGACCTGGTGCCCAGTTGTTGGTAGTATTCTTTTCTTTTTTCTTTTTTTCTTTTTTTAATTGAAGGTGCTGGGGCTTGAACCTGTTTTAATGTTAATTTTCGAAAGCTGCTCAGGTAACTAGAATGAGCACTGAAGACTGAGAACCATTGTTGTAGGACAATCATATTCCTTTATTTTTTACTGTGTGTGTTTTGAAGGCAGGGTCTTGCTGTGTAGCTCGGGATGGCCTTGAACTCGTCTTACCATTCCCATGCTGGATTATAGGCACGCACTGCCTTCCCCAGAAGAATCTTGGTTCTTAATAGGGCATTGGTATTGAATCAGAAATGTTGGTATACTAGGGAACATAATATTGAAAGGTGGCCAAGGTTCTAATTCTAGCTTTGTTTGTGTACAAATTCTTTAGCGTCTCTAGACTCTATTTCTATAAATAAGGAGCTCAGCAAAGTTCTCTGATTTCCTGACTCTCTAATGATGGGTTAAGTCTGCTGTAGTGAACTTTTTATCCCAGTTTTGCATTCTGTTTTCTTTTGTGGGTACAGTTGTGCACGAAATGTAAAATTTGTGTCATTTTTCGAAAAATAAGGCTTTTAATATTTATTTTGTTATCCTTTAGTAGTTTTCAGTAACACTCAAAGGCATCACTACCTGATTTTAACCTTTCCCACTTAATTGTTTAATATAATAAGTGATATAAGGAACCTAATGGATTAGGTTTTTACTTCAATTTCCTGTCAATATAAAAAATTCCTTCTTTGTTGTAGACTAGGTAATTTCATCTTAAACATTGTATTTATTCAGTCAATAGATACTGTACACTTGCTGTGTGCTGTGGGTTGTTAGATGTGTTGAAGAGATACTGGGAAAAAGAAATGATACCTTTGTGCTCATGGAGCTTGTGTTGTAATGAGAAAGACAAGTGCCATCATGTATATAGTGTCAGGTGGGTAAGTGCTATGTAGAAAAAATAAAGTATAAAGTGGTGTTAGTGAGAGAGTGTGGGCATGCTTGGGTAATGTGGTTATTTTAGATAAGGTACCTAGGAAAGGCCTTTGTAAGCATTTGTCATTTGAGTAGAGAAGTGGGCAGCAAGCCATGCAAATATCTGGGGTTCTGATATTCCAGAGGAGGAATAGCAGCTGAAGCCCATGAAGTCAGTCACTTGGCTTACTTAGAATGTCTCAAAGGTTACCGTAGGTGCAGTGGTACAGTTGGGACAGCAGGAGGTGGAACAGGGAGGTAAGCAGGCCCATGTGTTGTTAGACTGTATAACCTATAATAAAAAAGTATTTGAGACCATGCAACGTGCTGAATATCATTCTAGGCACCTAAGAGAAAACAGTAAAAGCACACAAAAGACTTTTTCCTTGTGGGATATATATTCTAGAAGAAGAGACTGTAGAAACAAAATCTGCTTAAGAAGGTGATGAAGTGCTATGGAATAGTAAAACAAGGCAGAAGGACTGGGGGTGTACTCAGTGGTAGAGCTCTTGCCTAGTACACATGAGGTCCATAATTGAATCCCTAGCACTGTAAAAACAACAACGTCAACAAAACGAAGGCAGAGAAGGGGGATAGTGTGTGTGTGTTTGTGTGTGTGTGTCTGTGCACACACGTACAGTGTTGGTAAAAGGCCTAACTGGTGATACTTGAGCCAAGTCCTGAAGGGCTTGAGTGAGTGAGCTATTCAGACATCTTGAGTAAAAGAATTATAGGCAAAGGTAAGACCTGATGGGTGTGAACTGGCCAGGAAACCTGTGTGGAGTGAGAGGAGAGAGTGGTAGGAAATGTGGTCAAAGGTAACAGGCTGCTTGTGTACGTCCTTGCAGATCTTTGTATTGATTGTACCTTTTACTCAGATGAAATACTATTGGAAGGGTTTTTTCAGAAGCTGGAGGTGAATTTAGAAGGCTTGGGTATTGTAATAATCCAGTCAACCTGATGGTGGTTTGAATTAGGAATATAATAATGGGTATAGTCACAAATAGATTGAGTACATTTTGAAGGTAGATTCAAGAGGATTTTGTTGGTGGGTGGACTTAAGGTGAAAGAAAGAAAGAAGTTGGGAATGATTCCAGGATGTTTATCCCAAGCAGTGATAAGGTTGGGATTGCCTTTAAAAGAATTATGGAAAGTTGTGAGAAGATTTAGTGATGTAAGGAGAGGATCAGGAGTTCCGATTTTGATTTTTAAAGTTTGAAATAATTATTAGACGTTCAAGCAGGGTTGTTCCTTACGCATTTGGACTTGAGTGTGAAATTCAGAAGTCTGGGGCTGGTTATATAAGGATATAGTTGGTATTTCAAGGCTGTGGGCCTGGATGAGATCACTTAGGGAGTGCCTGTAACTAGAGAAGAGTCCTGTAATGGAGCCCTGAGGCCATTCCCCTATTGAGAAACTGGAGTGATGGGGAAGGAGCCTAGGAGACTGAGTGGCTGATGTGGAGGAGAATAGAGGAGTGTGCATCTTAGTAGGCCAGCAAAGAAAAGCCTTAGGGAGGGAATAGTCAGTGCTATCAAATGCTGCAAATCATATCACCTAAGGCAGTGGTGACAAATCTGTGGCACACATGCTGCAGCTAGCTGTTTGCTATCATTGAAAGCTCTAAAAGGTTTGCCTTAGGTTGGGACCTAACGTGACTGAGAATTGGTCATGGTATACTTCATTGGAAGTCACTGAAATCAGGCAGTTTTAGTGGCGTGTGTGTGTGCATATAGGATGGTGTTTTTTTTTTTACATTGTATGTTATATTCACAGAAATTATTTAGAATAAAAGATATAGACGTGAAACATTATCCCAAAAATTGTTAGGACAAGATTTTTGCCTTAATGAATCATGAGAAACCAGCTATATGACTGTCTTTTTTGTTATGATTGCTCTATTGTTTTCAAATAAACATCTCACATTAAAAATGAAATCTGAAGATGATCCTGAGAAAACTACTTTTCACTCAAAAGTCTTTTTCTTTAACTGTCTTAACTAATTTTTTATATACATAGATTTTTGTGTCAGTTATCACACAAGTGCAACAATGCGATGGTTACATATGTGTGACTTATTTAGTGTATTTTCAGTACTCATCCATTTAAGAGTGAACATGTCTAGTTTATCATTCTTTATGGCTAAGTAGTATTCCATTATATAGAAATACCACAACTTTTTTATCCATTCCTCAGTCCAGGGGCATTTATGTTGTTTCCAAGATCTAGCTATTGTGAACTGGGCAGCCATGAACATAGGTGCACATATATCGCTGTGGTAGGATGTTTTTAATTCTTTTGGGAAGATGCCCAGAAGGTGAATAGCTGGGTCAAATGGGACCTCCAATCCTAGCTTTTTGAGGTATCTCCACACTGACTTGCACAGTGGTTGCACCAGCCTGCATTTCCACCAGCAGTGGAGAAGGGTTCCTTTTTGCCCACAGCCACTCCAGTGTTTGGTATTCGTTGACTTCTTAATACAAGCCATTCTTTCTGGGGTGAGGTGGA
>RJWM01004000.1:0-40550 GCA_004363535.1 Dasyprocta punctata
AAAAAAGAAGATTGTATTATAATTGATGATGTTATCCCATGATATTGGCACTAATCCTTGACTCCTCTCAGAATCTATATTCTTTAACTCTAACTTTGATTTCAGTCATGTGACTTTCTTTGACCAATGGAATGGAATGAAAAGATGGATGTGCCATTTTCCACACTGGGTTGTAAGGACTTTCACACATCCTCATCTGACCATCTCCATGAAAAGAATATAACTGGACTGGCTTTTGTTCCCAAGAGGACCATGAGAGATATGTGGAGCAGAGCAGGGTTTCTCAGCCAAGTTTAAGCTAGAGCAGCTAACCCTCAGCTGCCTTTTAGGTTCATAAGAAGTGACTGAGCATTAAGTCCTGAGACATGGATCAGTGGCATGTTTATGGCAATTGCTAATTGCTATATATGTGAAGTAAGACCTCAAAGTCTTCCATGTGGTACCTTTGGGTTGCATTATCACAGTGACTTTTATTTTCTTTATATTTCTAAATATTTAAAGTATAAATAAATGCTTTGTTCTTATAATAAGGAAAAACTAGGTTACAAAAGATAAGAAAACAAACTACAATGACAAAAGTAATCAAGGTGAGTGCAAATTTAGTCAATCTTGAAGAAAACATGAAAAATTAATTTTGACACTCAAAAAGTGTACTTTCAATTTATTGAATATCTTCAATAACCTAGGCGCATTAAGAAGTATTCCCCTCTTTTCGAGAGTAGAGGTGGTGGCATTATTACTATTCACAAAGCAATAAAATTAGTTATTATTATGTCCATTTTATACTTCTAAAATAGAGATGAGATAAATTGAGAAACACTTGTAAGGTTACTCAACTATGATGTGTTAGAACTGATATACAAACTCAAGTTTGCCTAGCATGGATTCATCACCTGATTGAAGTAGGGACGCCCTAGATCATTGGTCTGGCCAGCATTCTGCCACCAGTGTTAGGAAATTTGCTCTCTATTTTGAGTTACATGATGTCCTGAATGTGCAACATTTCATTATTATCATCCACATTGCAAACCTACCTGTCTCAATGTAAGAATAGTAAAATATAGAAAGTGAGAAAGTCTTTGCTACTTTTCCATTATGAAGTGGAGTATAATTCCCTTCCTTCTGAATCTGTGGTCACCTTGGGAGTTTGTATGACCTACAGAATGCTGCAGAAAATAAGTACTGGCCTCCTGTGACATCCTAAGAAGACTGAGTTTCCACCTGCTACTTGCAACCCCATCAGCATGCACTGAGACAGTCCAAGCAGCTCTATGGAGAAACCCCTATCTGACAGGTCTGATGAATTCCCATCATCAACACATCAGTCCTGTCTTGAACCACTTGGAAGTGAATGTCTAACTCCCATGCAACCAGACAACATAAAGCTGACAAAAGATGACCCACTATGCCCTCTTTCAGTTGCTCTCTTTATGCATAAGCAAAATAAAAACTAGTATTGTTTTAATCCACTAAATTTGTTGTAATTTGCTAAGTGGCAATAGATGACCAGCAGAGTATATATTCTTTTTTAATTGATGAAAGGATGAGGAAAGGAAGAAAGAGAAAAGGAAACAAACAAGAAAGGGAGAGAAAAAAGGAAGAGGTATTTGTCCTTTTGTTCCCTAGAAAAAAACGCATAAATAAGTAAAATCAACGAACAAATGTACCCAGACCTTTGGGCCTCTTTGACCCCCCTGGACAGAGAAGGGTATGGTGGTCACCTTGCACCAGTGTCATCTGAGCAGCTCACCTTGTCACAAATAAGATGAGAACAGTGAAAGTACTGCATTCACTGATGCACACTTCCACTTACTCAGCTACTGCAAAAGCAATGTCTCCAGTAGAGAGGCAGCGGTTTTATTTATGCGTTTTCCTGTGTATTTATTTATCCTGTCGAAGGCATTTTCAAACCTGTCATTTTAACCCTAAGGAATTTTTCATCCATTTTGGAATTTCAATCACCGTGTCACTAAATGCTGAAGATGATGTAGGGGCAGCCCAGATCCTTTGAGTAGCATAAATCCCATGACCTCAGCCTCCAGGTAAGCTAGTCCCCAGTGACCTGCTGCCAAAAGCATTCAAACAAAGGAAGTTGCACCCTGACAATGAAGTGGCATTCCTGTGAAAGATGCTCATCTAAATGATGGCTTGCTTCTTGTCCTTGAATTGTGATTGAATCCTGATAAAATAGACTCTTTTTTCAGGGTCTCTAGCTTCTAAGGTGTCAGATGGAACCTAAGAGTCCTTCTGGTCCTGACTCTAGGCTGAGAAATAATGAATGCTCCAGAACAGTTGATATATCAGTCACTTGCCTGTTTGCTCTCCAATCCTTTCCCCACCCTTCCTCTACTTGGCTGTGTATTGCATAGAGCTATATTCTTCAAATTACATTTCCCAAGTTCCTCAAAACTGACTTTTGATCAAGGTCAACTAACTCAAATGAGTCAACTAGCCCAAATAAGAGGTAATACCTAAGTATAGGGAACATACCTAAGTATTTCTTACCACCACTCCTCTTCCCTTCAGGACAGTGATTGGGCTGCTTTCATTGTTCTCACTGGTATAGAGTGGCCCAGACTACCAGGGTCCCAGGTTTCCAAGCTCCCTTAGGTGCACCACATCCTTTTGCACATGTAAGCAACATCTAAGCTACTTATATCTTATTCCTAATGTGTTGGTACCAATCAATTCTCACCATTTCCTTAGCTTCTTTTGCACTCTTCAAAATGATGTATTTTAAAGTTGCTGTGATATCTTACAGTGCAAAGAAAATCTTTATCATTCTGTCCTTCTTCAACTTGATGTAGTCATGCAGTTTTCCCACTCGTGTGGTACCAGTGATGGCAAAACTTTTAGAGATGGAGTGTGCAAACTGCAACCCCAAACCCACTCATTTATCACAAAGTGCCAACACTGAAATTAAACTTGAATACTGAGGTTTTAGTTTAGAAAAAATAATTCATACATTAAAAGAAAAAGCACAATAACAGATCTTTCAGTGATGCAAACAGCCTACTGTGGCACATGTACCATAGGTTCACCACCACTGCCCTACTCCCTTGAAACCTATGAGGTCAATAAAGACTTGAATCTGAGTTCCTCGGATTAGTACTTATTTACCTACTCAAAATGTACCATTTTAATGTGTAAATCTTCTGTGGCTGAATAACTCCAGGTCAAATTATAAAAATCCCTGAAGGTTTTGGACCTGGTCATTATCAGGCATAGAAAGAAAGTCCTGACCCACACTCTTCTTCCTCCCATCCATCCATCCACCCACTATCCAATCCCTCATCTACTCTTGCTTCAGTTGAGCTTATAGAATAAATGTGGAGATTTTGTAACCTCAGTCTCTACAAATGTAAAACAAACATGATGGTTGATATCTCAGGGGTTGTGAAGATAGAGCACAGTAATGAATACTTAGCCACAAACCCACTGCCAAACAGGAGATAACTGGCAGCTTACAAAGGCCATTTCAAATGCTTATGGTTTGTCATTTTACCATAAACTAAACTTTCTTGGTTATAGCAACTTATCACCTTATTAAGTGTGGGATTTTGTAGCCAAGGAAATCAGTCTAGTTTTCCAGCTAAAGAAAGACCAGAAGCATATCACAACAAAAATTCAGTATAAAATTTGCATTGTGCTCCTACATTTTACTCTTTGAATAAGCTTGAATATCCACTCCCTAATTATATGACCATTTGCAAACTTTAACCATTGAGAAATAACTACAGATAATGTCAGATTTTTCTTTTGTCTGAAGTGTCACCTCTAGCTCCATTCCTACCTACATCTTGCTTGTTGGTAATTGGAGGGGAAAAAATTAACTCACATGTTTGGAGTGACCAAGAAATGACAGATAGAATCCAAAATGAGAAACTGTGCTGCAGTTTTGCATAAAATACAATGCTATCCCAATAAACACTGTTGACCCATTCCCTCTGAGGAACCATGGATCATCTCATCCCTAGGATTCGGCAGAGCATAGTCAACAAAAACAAAAGACAGGGAAAAACAGGAGGGTGAAAAACAAAAGGAGTAAGTTGATCTATCTGGGATTCCATCAAACAGTGTTCTTTTGCTGTTATACTGACTTAAAGCTGAACAACATTACTATCTGCAGTATTTTAGTTAGAAGGCCAACTCCTGTCTCACCAGACTACCATAGAGGTGTTCGCCAGGACTATGCCCCTTCTAAAAGCTCTATGGGAGGATCCATTCCTCTCTTTTCCTCTTTCTAGAGGCCACTCTCATGTTGGCTTATGTGCTTCGTCCTCCAACTCCAAAGTCAGCCATTATACCTTTCTGACACTTCTTCTATTGTCACATCTTTCTTACTACAACCAAGAAAGATTCTTGTAAGATTAACTTTGACTCACCTATATAATCCGAGATAATCTCATTTTAGAGTGAGTGACTTTGAATCTTAATTGCATCTTCAACCTAAATTCAGTTTTTGCTATCATATTTGCAGTGTTTTACTGCTACTTTACTCATTGCAGAGACAAAATACTCAACACCCAAAGTTAAAGGAAGAAATTTTTATTTATCTCATAGTTTGTAAAGGTTTCAGTCCATAATCAGCTGAATTCAGGTCAGAGTGACATGACAAATAGCCATCATAGAAAAGAAACAGTTCATGGTGGGCAGAAGGTAGCAAAACAAGCAAGGGAAACAGCAAGTGAACTTCACAGCTTCAGTCTGCCACTTTCCATATTCTATCTAGGCTACCAGGATTTGGCACTGCCAAAACAATCGGTGGATACACACCCTTAATCTCACATCCGTAATCCCAGTATCACATAATCTAGATTCAGGCACCTCTGGAAAATCCCCATTCATGACCACATGAAGCTTTGGAGGGACATCTAGATACAAACTATAGCATTCCATCCCTGGCCAGCCAAAGATGTATGCATAGCTCTTTATGCAAAAGGCATTTTGTCCACCTCCAAGAGTTACCGAAGTTCTAACAGTTTCAGCATTGCTGCAAAATCCAAGTCTAAAGTCTCCTCTGGGATTTAAGGCAAACTCTTAGCTGTGAGCCTCTGTACAAATGAAGGAAAGTTAAACACTTCCAACGTTCAATGGCACAAGATGAACATTACTGTTCCAAAAGGTACAAGTAAGGGACAAAAGGAATGGGAAGAAAGCAAGTTCAAAACACAGCAGGGCAAATGTTAAGTCTCACAGTTCCACTGTCAGCATCCCTGGCAATCTGTGGCAAGATGTGAAGGCCAAAGAGCTAGGGTGGTGTTATGGTTTGTATTTGGAAGCTCCCTCCAAAGTCTCATGCAGTGATAGAAGCAGGCTTAAGAATTTGTGATTGACTCATGGTCCAATGCTGGAATTATGAGTGTGAGTGCTACTCCCACCCTAGGGTGGGTAGCCTATATACAATATAAGGGCCAGAAAGACTCTTGTTTACATGTTCTTTCTCTTTTTGCTATCATTGCTTTTGCTGTTTTCCACTGCCATGATTGATTGTGCCTTTGTGATGCACTCTGCCTGGGATTCAGTTGATTATGGATTGAAACCTCCACAAATTGAGCTAAATAAATATTTCCTTCTTTAATTTTGGGGATCGGGTATTTTGTCCCAGCAAAAAGAAAAAAGTAGCCAACACAGAATTTGGTACCAGGAGTGAGGTCATTGCTGTGACTGTACCTGACCATGTGGTTCAAGAGACTTTGGAAATGGTTTGTGGAAAGAGTTTGGAAAGATTCAGAGATGTCACCTGGAGGAGTAGAGATGGAATTCCTTGTGCTGTTTTCTGTATGGGAGATTCTGGTCAGAGCTCAAGAGACCCTAAGGCTGATAGAAATTCTGCCATTAAAGACCAGGTATGGGAAGCTTCTGCTGTGAAGAGGGACTGCATTGGTTTTTGAACTCTAGACAATGTGTGGTATGACTCAGCAAAAAGTTTCTCTACATTTTTCTTGTGTCCAGAGATTTTGTCTGAGATTAAGATTAAGGATGGGGCACTAACTAATCTGGCAGAAGAAATTTCAAGGCAGTCAAATGTTGAAGCTGTGGCAAGGCTATTGCTGGGGGGTTTTAGCCAGATTTATGTTGTGAATCAAGAGCAAACAGCCCAGCAGGGTGACTTAAAATGTTATGAGTTTGACCAGGCAAAAAGCTTGAGTAAAGCTGTGCACTGAAAAGGTAGAGCTGCAAAGGAACAGGAGAATAGAAAAGATGACCCGAGGCCATCACAAGAAGCAGCAAGTCTTCACCCTTTGCAGCCTCAAAAACACAAAAGTGAAAGACTTTGCTTTGAGGAAAAAGTCACAGATCACCATGTTCCAGAATGACAGAGGCCACGATATGTCCCAGAATGTTCCAATATTTTCCAGATTTAGTTATCACAAACCCTTAGTCCCAGCTTCAAACTCTAGATTTAGCCCCCTATGAAAAATGCTCCACCTATGACTGTATCAGACTTTGGCAGGCCATCTAGACATGAGTCATTACACACGGGACCTGGGATCAGAATGTGAACCTCTTCAAAAGGTGATTACTCTGACGATTGCAACAACTAAGTCAATAACTCCTAAACTGTAGTTCGTGGGCTGTTTTCAACTGAATCCCTAGGGTAGACCAGCAAGTGTACAGACTGAAGTACAACATCCAAGATTTTTAAAACCTCATTCTTTAAGGTTTCATCCAGGTACAGTAAAGATTCAACAAGTTCCCTATGTACTTTGTATGCACACTCAGGTTTTAGAACCTCAGTTCCAAATAGTTCTCCAGCAAGGCTATTATCTCCTGTGGACAAATTGAAGTTTATACAATTTTTTTGATTTGTTAGAATCTGTTTTGCTAATCAATTGATGAGGCTGCTTGTGTTTAGAACAAAAGTTTCCAATTTTAGATTGAGTGTCTTATAGTGTATCAAGTAGCTAAAGCATGTATTCTGAAGAAACTGGCAATAATTTTAGTCCTATAAATGCAACATCTGTGTCATCAAAGAATTTCTGTGTTTATTTCTTCGTACTTTGAACAGAACTTAACAAGTTTTTTGTGGAGTAAATCTGTCTTTGCTAGTGAGATACTTACAAGACTTGTCACTCATCAATATGTAGTAAACAGCTTTACCAAATGGACTACATTCTACCAAATGCACCTCACAAAACTGATTTGAGTCTCAAAGACTAACCTACAAAGAGTTCTATTGCCTTCTTCCCTTAATGCAGTGTTAATCCATTTAGATCATAGGGTAATCTGAGTAGTGTTCTCTGCTTCTAGAATGAAGTATCCTGTGTATCTAGGTCTCCTCTGTCTTTCCTGGAAGTAACTGAAACAACAGAACATCCGGGCCAAGAGAATGCTATGGTTTGTATATAGATGTCTTCCAGAACCTCATGTAGTTATAGATGGGGCTTTTTCAGAGATGGCCGAATCTAACATGTGTGATGCTGAGACTAAGAGTGTGTGATAACTAAATCAGTTCATGGATTGGTTTGGCACAACCCTAATCTCGGTACCTTAGATGTAGTATAAAAGAGGAAGAAAAAAGCTGCTAAGGTCTCTCCCTCCTTGTTGCTTTTGCTACCTTGTGAGCACCATTAGTTGTTCTTTGCAACACCCCTGTGCCAAGCCATGCCACCTTGGGGCCAGCCAATTATGAGCTGAAACTTCTACAAACTGTGAGCTAAATAAATCTTTTCTCCATTAATCTAGGATGTGAGGTATTTCATCTTAGCAATGAGAAAGTAACTAAAACAGAATTGGTACCAGAGAAGTAGGGTCATTACTGTGACTATACGTGACCACATGGTTTGGGAGACTTTAGGACTAGCTTGTGGGAAGAGTTTGGAAAGATTTGGAGATGTCAGCTGAAAAGTTAGAGCTGAAATATATTATGCTGTATTTGGTGAGAGATCCTGGTCAGAGCTCAAAAGACCAGAATGCTAATAGAAATCCTGCCAGTAAAGACCAGACTTGGGAGGATTCTGCTGGAAAGAAGGACTGCATTGGCTGTTGGACTCCAGATGATGTGTGGAATGCCTTGGCAGAAAGTTTTTCTGCATTTTGCTCATGTTCAGAGAATTTACCTGAGACTGAGATTAAGGGCAGTGGACTAACTAATATTTCAGAAGAAATTTCAAAGGAGTCCCATGTTGAGGCAGTGGCATGGCTACTATTGGGAGCCTTTAGCCAGATTTATGTTGAGAATCAAGAGCAAAGAGTGCAGTAGAATGACTTTTAAAAGTTTGGAATTTGTCCAGAAAGAAAGTTTCAGTAAAATTGCAGCCTGCAAAGATGGAAGGGAGGAAAACTTGGTCACTGAAAGGACCAACAAGAAAGAGCCAAGTATTTCAGAAGAAGACAACAGAAAAAGTGGCCTGAGAACATCACAAGAACCAGCAGAACTCCAGCCTCTGAAGCCTCAGAGTTGCAAAGGTGAAAGACTTTGTTTTAAGAAGAAAGCCCCAGAGCACCATGTTCCAGAATGGTGGTGGCCTAGGGAAGTTGTTCCTCAGGATTGGGTTCAGAGCATTCAGTGATCCAGCCAAGGTAGAAGGAAGCCTATCTACTGTGCCAGCTGGTGGCAGACCTTGGCATCATCCTTGAGGTGTTGGTTTTGTGTGCATGCAGAATGTAAGAGTAGTGGGGTCAAGAAGGCTCTCAGCCAGATTTCAGAACAACGGCTGGGAGGCCAGGCAGTGTGTCCATGAGGGTGCAGCGTAGGAAGCCAAGTGTGCAAAGGAGACCCCAGAATGTTGGAGAAGACAGAAATCTGCATGTCTGAGGAAAACTGCAAGGATGGAGCAGAGCCAGCTGAAAAGAGAAGTCACAGGAGTTACAACCATCAGCAGTACCATAGAAGCAGAGCCACCTAAACCCTTTAGTATTCACATCTTGCCACAGATTGCCAGGGATACTGGCAGTGGAAGTGTGAGACTTAACATTTGCCCTGCTGTGTTTAGGACTTGCTTTCTTCCCATTCCTTTGTGTCCCCTATTTGTTCCTTTTAGAATAGTAATGTTTATCTTGTGTTACTGAATGTTAGAAGTGTATAAATTTCCTTCATTTATACAGAGGCTCACAGCTAAGAGTTTGCCTTAAATCCCAGAGGAGACTTTAGACTTGGATTTTACAGCAACGCTGAAACTATTAAGACTTTGGTAACTCTTTGAGATGGACAAAATGCCTTTTGCATAAAGAGCTATGCATGCATCTTTGGCTGGCCAGGGGTGGAATGCTATGGCTTATGTCTATATGTCCCCCCAGTGCTCCATGTGGTCATGAATGGGGCTTTTTCAGAGGTGTCTGAATCTCGAGTGTGTGATTTTGCGATTAAGGGTGTGAGTTTAAGGGTGTGTATCCACCGATTGTTTTGGCAGTGCCAAATCCTGGTAGCCTAGATAGAGTATAAAAAGGGCACAAAAATACCATTAAAGTCCCTCTCCATTGTTGCTTTTGCATATTTGGGCACTATCAACTGTTCTTTGTGATGCCTCTATGCCAAGCCATCCTACCTTGAAACCAGTCAACTATGAGCTGAAACTTCTGTAAACTTTGAGCTAAAGAAACCTTTCCTAATTTAACCTGGAATGTCAGGTATTTTGTCTTGTCAATGAGAAAGTTAACTAAGACAGATGGCAAAAATGCATAGGCAACTGACAGTCCATCAGTGATTTAGTCATTTTTATTAATTATCAATAGAAGAGGCAGGTGGGTTAAAAGTTTGAGCCTTGCCTAAGACAATTTAGACCTTGTATTATAATTCATACATAATACATGCATAGGAGGTGTAGGTCAGTGGTAGTGTGCCCCTGGCTTCAATTCCCCAGGAGAGAGAGAGAGAAAGAGCCAGACAGACAGAGATACAAAGACAGAGACTGAGATAGAGATAGCGATAGAGATAGAGATAGAGACAGAGACAGAGCTCAGACTATTTGCAAAGCATCGCGCTGGACACCACATCTCATGGAGTTTGGAGCTTAAATTTCAGCAAAAGCTTATTGGTTGTCAAACAATTATTTGTTGCAACTAAGTAAAATGCCAATATTTAACTATCTGACACATAGAAATAGTATTTCATCTGTTCAACCCATAATTACACAATAGAATATATTAAAATTGTGATTCGAATTATAAATGTTCCAAAACAGGAGAGATACTACAGTAAGAGCCAAAATGCAAACCCCATGTCTGGAGCACAAAAGTTGTAGAGATACATACAAGATACATCCATAGCAGAGGTCATGGACATTGGCAGGGCTGGCAGACCATGATGATAACTTTGGATTTAATCTTCACGTAATAGGAGCTGCTAAAGAACATTGTCTCAACATTTTGTTACAAAATTTTCTAAACAGAAAAGACTTGAGGGAACTGCATGGTGAATTCTCATATGCCTATTACCTAAGTTATATTGCAAACATTACTATATTTGCTTTTATAACTTATCATGTTATTCATCTGTTTATTCATTCATCATCCTATTTTTGAGACATTTAGTAGTAAATAGCAGTCATCAATACACTTAACTCCAAACTTTGTGCACACATGTCATTAACTAGTGTTTCTTATTTGGAAACAATCTTTAAAGGAACATTTAAATGATCTGAAGTCACAAATTTTAGGGGTATTATTCAATAGAGAGTAAAGGATTCTTTTACCAGAGGAGTAACTTAATCATATTTGCAGTTTTTCCAAGACTACTCTACCTTTTTGGCTAAACAATATTAAGGGAATGTGGGAAGATGAGATTAATGAAAATTCAGTGAGGTATTTATGAAAGTAGTTTAGATGTAGAAGATGGTGAAGGACTCAAGTGGTGGCTCTTGGGACAGAGAGACCAGGATGAATTTAAGGGGTGTTTTAGAAGTTAAATTGAGCAGGAAGCTAATGATAGACTTGATTTGGGGTGGCAAAGGACAGATAGGTCAGGTTGACCAGGTTTCTTGGTAGATAGGGGATCTATTTTATGAAATGAGCCAGACTTTGGTAATGGAGTTAAGAGGAGAGTAATAATTGCATGTCTGGACATGAACCTCAGTTGCAGATTTCACTTAGAAAATAGCTAACACTGAACTTGAAACTACCTTTTGCTCTTCCCAGACTTCTTGAGATTCCAATCCTAGTTTCCATGTGTGTTCCTAGAGGTTCAGAATAGAGAGTCCTGACTCAGTCTGAAGTCACTTTCAGCTATTTAGGGGTCATCTGAAGCTTTGTCTTTTCATCTTTCAAATAAGCACCTTTATCCTCCTCTGGAACTGCTGGAAGTAGACAAATTGTAGTTCATTACCCCTTTTTATACTCTTAGAAAAGGAAAACAATAAATCTAAGGAATTTTTTTTTGAAGGCAAACACCTTCATCCTGGGCAGCCTGGCTCAGGTGCTCCTGGGCATCAGGCAGATCCTACAATATTAAGTCCCCTACTCTTTGTCACTAAGATTGTCCCCACAGAAAGAATCATTAACCCAATTCTCATATTCCTATCCCTTTGTTCATTTCTAAGGCCAAATAGGTGCCTGAAGAAAAGGCCTCCCTTGTTACTGGGTGGCTTTGACTCCTTACTGTGCCCTTAAGGACTCTGAATTTTAACCAGCAGCCTAGGTGGACACCTGGATGACTTTCACAGTGGATGTGCTATCTTCCTATCTCTGACTTTGAGAACCCTGAGGACAGGGAACACTGATCTCTAGATCCTTCATATGGGCAAGAAATTATCGAGGAAGAAGGAATGAAATGAGGATATCCTACTCACTAAACATTTATTATATCCTAGGAACCAAGCTGAGCACAGAGAACGAAAAGGTGCATTAGAGCAAGGGGAAACTGAGAGATAAGAAAAGTAACTACAATGCAGTTAATACATGGTATCATAAAGGTATGCAAGTCATCCAACACCTACAGGGTTGAGAAGGGAACCCAAGGATATACAACACATGAAATGATTTTTGACAAATGACTAGGTGTCCCTCAAATGAAGGGAGAAAAGTCATCTACCAAGGTAAGAGGGTTTTCTGCAGGGCCCACAAGCTTTTCTTTGAAGTCAGGCCCTTCTAGAATATTGTTCCAACTCAGTCATCATACATAAGCATAGTTGTTTCTAATACACTTCACGATAGGAAAGACTTCAAATACAGCCCCAGAGGGGCTTTTAAGTATTACATTTTTTTAACCTCATCATCTCTTTTTCTCTTCTTTTTCTCTGAAATGGGTGACAATAATGCAGTAACAATAGAAAACCAAAGGGTTTAAGCTGCAACTTTGCCTTTGAATGCATGTGACATTGGACAAATGAGTTCTTTCCAAGGAGGTGGATACTCCCTGGATCACATGGCTGTTGTAAGCACAAAGTGAGATAATCTGTGCTTGAGGCAGATAATGATAATAACAGCTAATCTCTATTAGATTCTTATTGACTTATGCCAAGATCTTCATATGACTTTCTCATTTACTCCTCACAAAGTAGTTGTGATATGCAATATGATGTTATCACTTAATTAATTTTACATGGGAGGAAACTTCGGCACAGGGAGGAGCTAACCCAGTAGAAAGTGTCATACTTAGGCAGATGGAAACAAAATGTTTAACAGTTATGCTAAAGCCCCTTTTTGTGCCTAGACAGTCTTAATTGTTTGCAAACTGTAAATTTCTGTCCCTGAAAAATGCTCATACATTGTGTATGCAAATTCAGGGGCTTCCCTGAATAGCCCCTAAACTCTGTCCATGGACTCCAAGTTTATAACCCTGGGATACCAAACCACCAGACAAGACTGTGCTGAACTCACACACAGCCTCCAGGAAGGAGAGAAAAAGACAGACGAGCCGGCCAGGGAGGGTGCCTCCAACTTGCCCAGACTAGTGTGAGCTGGAGTCTGCCACGGGAAAAGAGCTGAACACCCTGCCCCGGGAGAAGAAGGAGGCCTGATGCATTTATGCATCAGATGACATCCAAAGTCAGGATAGAGAGGGCTGGCTCCCAGCCAGAGCCAGAGCAGCACCTCCTAGCTCAGAGTCTCGCTCTGACTCAGGGCTGGGTTACTGAGTCCATAGCACCTGCCAGGGAACTACCAGAAGCCAGAGCTGCATGCATGTGGCAGCAACAGCAAGGTTCAGCCTGGGCCGAAAGGCTGGGTGGTACTGGCCCAACCCAGCCATGTGTCTACAGTCCAGACCAGCCCTGGCCTGGGGAGGCTTGGGGAGGACCTGACAGAACTCACTTCCCAGGAAGGTAGTTGCCAAGGATAGGATCCAAGAGGGCTGGAATGGAGATAGAGCTAAATGGGAGACGCCACTTCTCAACAGTTCTTGGAAATGGGAGGTCCTGATCTCCCTTGGGAGAATGAATTAGCTTACATCCTGCTGGGACTCAAGGGACTGCCTTTTTCTATTTACTAATCAGAAAGGCCTACAGAGGTTATTTTTATTCTTGCATGCATTTCAAAGTTTCAGGGTGAGGGAGGAGCTTTTATCAACTTTCTTATTTTGAAAAGTTTATAGACTCACTGGAAGTTGCAGTAGTAACACATAGAAAGACTTCTGCTTATTTAGCTTCCTCCAATGGTCACATTTATAGCTGTAATACATGATAAAAACTAGAAGACATACAGTGGTAAAATACTGTGAAGTAAGCTACAGTCTACAGTTATCAAATGTGTGTGAAACTTTAAAAAAGAAGTTTGCATGGACAGGACCTCATCTCAGGTCTGGACCACCGCCCAGGACTTGAAGTTAGGTTGGTAGTAGTTTAATTGGGAGGCAGAGCAAGAGACAAAGAGGAGGACAAGAGAGAAAAACAGAGACACAAGCAGAAGTCACTTTTGAGGTGATCACTGGGATGTATTACATGGCTCAGAGACAGACTCACTTGAGCTGAGACTATTGATGAACCACTGTCACATGAACTCAGGTTGAGCAAGACCCTCAGCATGTACCTCACTGCTCCCTTTGTTTATTCTGTGCAGTGTTTTGCGTGGTGGCCCATAAAAGGACATGCTCATATTCTAACCTCCAAAAACTATGAATATGACCTTATTTGGGAAAAGGGTCTTTTTTGCAGATATAAAAAGTTAAGGATTTTGAGGTCAACTTCAATTATCCACTCAAGACTTAAGCCCCGTGACAAGAGGCAACCAGAGAGACACAAAAAGAAGAAAAAAAGACTATGAGAAAATAGAGGGGAACTAAACCGATTTTAGCCCACAGGGAATACAGAGAACTTCCGGGCGTGGATGGATTGTCTCTTAAAGTCCTCACAGAGTGTGCATCCCTCCTAACATCTTTGTTTTGGATTTACACACTCCAGAACCGTGAGGGAGCACGTTGCTACTGCATTAAGCCAGTTTGTAGTCATTTGTACTTCAGCTCTAAGAAGCTAATACATTCTGTGATTTATTCTCAATACGTTCTGCAGTGCATTTCTTCCTAAGGTCTTTCATCTTTCCCAAAACAGACAGTACAGACACAATGCAATTTGTGCCTTAACTGGGCCTCAGGAGTTGGGGCAGGACTTCTGATGCCAGTTTGTCAACAAAGAACCTAGACACAACATAGTCCCTTGTCTTGCTCAGGGAGGCAAAGCTGTAGAATGGTTAAACAATGATTCAAACTCATCTCTGGTCTATTTCTAAGCCTTCAATCCTCACTAAGACCACTAAAGTCTTTGGAGAGGGAAAATGGTTACCTGTTGGAGCAAGTTTTTTGCTCTACAGCTTTAACCTGTCAATTAAAAAAAAATCTAACCAGCGAATGGCAAAAACCTGAAAAACAGTGCTTCCTTGATAATTTCATTTTCTCATGCCTCCATATGAGACAAGAGGGAAAATGAACACACCACCCACAGCATGCCCTGGGGGACAGTGCTGGAACCTGTATTTCCCTCAACGAGCAACAGCAGAGCTACTGGCTTCCGCTGCAGGAGTTGGCCATGGCTCTTTCCCAGCCAAACCCCGAAGAGCCTCTGTCAGCCAAGTTCTAGGCCAGCCAGTTCCTCTGGTGCTTCCTCTGATGACCAAGGCAGGACAAGTCCTCCTCACAGCCTGTCCTGGCCTGTTAGAGCCTGATCCCACTGCACATTTTCCTGTAGGGCTTTGAGTCTCTATTTTATGGGATGGGGTGGGGGGGAAATATATACAAAGACAAAAAGTTCTGTGATTCATATCTTGTACATTTACACTGACACATGTGCAAGTATCCTCATAACCTCATTCCCTAAAAGAGGACTTGTTGCTTTGGTAAATACATGCATTTCAAAATTTAATAAAATGCATGAGTTTACACTGCAGAGGGCTTATAGGAATTTAGGCAACCAGCCCACAGTCAGCTTCTGTTTCCCTTCAATTGTATCATAATGATGTGAAATCAAATCTTCTATTTTCAAAAATCAAATAAGTAACAATGAACATATGGGTGCGATGAAGGTGCATATGTGTGTAAATATAAAATTCTTTGGACTGTACATTAAAAACTAGTATATTTAAGGTGCTTCACTGTATGTGCACTACAAACATGCATGAAAAACAGAGTAATGAAGGACAATAGGATGTTGAAGTTCAGGAATGAGAGGATTCCCTCCTTCCACAATGTAGTCTTGAAACGCCTCACAGAAACCTTAAGACTGGTGAGGCTCCCACGCAAATGTCAATGGCATTTCAGACACAAGGACAGACACAAGGAAGAACATAATCCTAGGACAGGGAAGGAGCCTTATTTGAGGAAGTGAAAACAGCAAGCTAGGGGGACTGGCCCCAGAGGAGATGGAAAGGTTATCAGGGGCCAGATCAAATAGATCCTCTTAGGCAAGAGGTTTGAGTTATTTTTCTCATTAAAATGGGAAGCCATTGAAGGGACTGCAAGACATGAGTGGCAAAAGGCATTTTATGACTTTTTAAAATCATACTGCCTCTGTACAGAGAATGTATTTTAGGTGGGCAAGAATGGAAGCTCAGAGACAAGTTAGAGGACTGCATCATTCTTTAAACCAAGAGGTGATGGAGGTTTAGCTCAGAGTGATAACAAAAACAGGAAAAGGTGAAAAGATTGTGTATCTATTTAGGAGTCATTATCTATCAGACTTTTATACTAGTTGAGAGACTGGCCTTCTGGTTGGGCCAAGTGGATGGACCACGGATGATACCAGCTCCAAAAATGGAAAAGGTTAAGGTAAATTTAGGTTGAGGTCATAGGAAGTAGAATCAAAAGTCATGTTCCAATAGTATTAAATCATAAATGTCTAAGAATCAGGAAGCATCGAACTGGAAATACCTAGAAGAGAGTACCTGCTGGGCTATGAATTATCTATCGCTATACGCATTTGCACATGGGCCCAAACTACCATCACTTCTGCTCAAAAATTTGTGGCATTGTCTTTTTGCATCTATGGAATCAGAACCTCTGAATTTTGTCCTCAGAGTCCTCTTCTCAGTTTGACTCTAAGTTCTTCAAGGGAAGAGACTCCGTTAAACATCTTAAATCCCAGAGACGTGGCACACATTCCTCAAATGGGCCTGCAGCTGAGCTGTTGGCTCTTTAGAGATTTAGCATCAGAGATCTCAGGTCACAATCCAATAGAAGAAGCATGGACCTGGTCATTGTCAGGAGGAGAAATAAAAGCCCTAACCCCCATCTTGCCAGAATCTCAAGACCAAGTCCCATTACCTCCAGCATCCACATGACCCAGCTCTGTAGAGGACATTGTTCATGGTGATGGGCTTTATGCTCCCTTTGCCAAGGGAGGCAATGGAAAGTCAAGTAATTCCACAGAAGCTCTCATTCATCTTCTTTTGTGCCAAACCACCAACAACAACCATCAACCTTATGTCAAATGTGCTATGAAGAAAGTCAATAAGGTTCCCAAACTTGGCTTCTTTTGTCTACCCCCACAACTAGCCATTAGCTCTATGTTCCCATCTCCAAATTTAGTCCTTCCAATTCCCCTGCAAGGCTGCTCATATAACAATCTGATCATTCAACCTTTTGTCTTAGAATCTTTTGGTGGTTCCCACTGATTTTTAGGTAAAGTCAAAGCTCATTAACTCAGTACACACAGTCTTTTATGATCTACACTGTGACAACATGTTTACTACCTTTTCTACCCAGATCCCTGGAGTTGCAGACTCACAGGCTTTTTCACTGTTGCCAGAATATTCTAGGCCCACAACTTCACCCTTTAGTTCTTTTCTTGGAAAAAAAATTGTATTTAAAAAATAAAGGGAAGATGCAAAGATCTATCAGTGCTCAAGGAAAACACAAAATAAAATCAAATATTCTTTTCCATTCATAAATTGGTAAAAATTGTTACTAATACCCAGGGACTAGAGAAAAAGACTATCCATTACCCTTCTGGAAAAAGTGTTAGTAGCTGTGGCTCACCAACATTTAAAAGGCACATGTACTTTAACCCCAGCCATCAAAACTCCAGGATTCTTTTTCATCGAAGTAGTTGGACAAATGTTTACATATCATGCTTATCCCAATCTTATTTATCATAACAAAAGTATGAGACCATTTGAATGCCCCCTCCGAATCAAATAGAACAGTGAAGTCATTGATGGTGAATCTTTGAAGTTGTTAAAATGAGTATAGTAGAGTTGTATGGACTGACACACATGTTATGCTGTTAAAGCTCAAAAATGTAAAATGGGATAGCACAATCCCAGTTTGGACAAAAATCCAGAAAGGAAAAAAGAGAAGAATCAGATACGTACATCTTTGCAGCTCCTGGGGGTTCCCCTGGGCAGTGGGAGTGAGAACCAGAACAGATGGGAAAGGCTTTCACTTTTCACTTTGTGCATAGCTCTATGATTAGCATATTTTCCACAAACATGTAGAAAACTAGAAGAAGGCATGTAAAATAAAAAATAATTCATAAAAAAAATCTTTAAAGGACCTCTGAGCAAAGTGTTAGCAGAGACAACTTTCGATGACAGCTGAAGAAGAATCAAGTGTCTAGTATATCTTAAGATATGTGCATATATCTCTACCATGCTCTATAGATTGTATTTTATAAAATGCAAAGATCTGTGTCAAATTTCTAAAAATCTTCTAAAGACCAGGAAGGAGGACTCTTTAGATCCTAAAATAACAAAATGAGACAAATCTTTTGTTCACTCAGGCCTCTTTTTTTTTTTTTTTTTTTTTTTTTTTTTTTTGCGGCACTGGGGATTGAACTCACAACCTTGCACCTGCCTGACAGGCAGGTAAGCCGCTGAGCCAAACTCCCAGTCCTTCACTCAGGCCTCTTGAGAGTCTGGCATTCATCCCTGCATCAGAGGGGGATGTACCACTGGTGATACCTGTGAGCCATATTGTAAATATCTAGGTAGTTACAAATGCAGCCGTAGCTATAGGCACAATTATATATCTGAAAATTTTTGCCATATATTGAACATTAGCACAAAAACACCTGAACAGATGCATGTACAATAGTTATGCTGGGTGAGTCATTTTTTAACTTTTAGTTCATTTATTTAGTTTTATTCAATTATTTCTATAACAAATATATTGTAAATACCTTTACAACTTTCAAATGTATTTTATCTTCCTGCTTGTTGAGAAACACTGACATACCTTTGAAGATATCTCTTCCCTGTGACATTTTCTCTGACTTTGTAGTACATAACTGAAAGTGTTATTTTCTACTCACCCAGATCTCATGGTCCTAGAATCAACTTGGGAAGATGGTCAAGTATGCAGATTCTTGGGCCCCTTCCCAGACTCACTGAAGTAGAACATTTGGGATTGGTAAATCTGCATTGTAAGGTGATTCTGTTGCTCAGTATAGTTCAACCATCTTTGAGTTAGATGGTGAATTTCTCTCTTTTCTAGGTACTCTGGCCTCCTATTCTATTCACCATGTAGCCCAGATTTTATCTGACCTCCTGCCCAATTCCTCCATGAGACTGTGAGCCCTGCAAGGCAGTGCCTGTGTCCAGTTCAACACAGGACCCATGACATGAGACGTCCAATAAATGTGTGCTGAATAAATGAATGAATCTCCATCAAACAAGACTTATATGTTGGGCTTAGGACTATGAGTTCAGGAAGGCCTTGTTCCAGGTATATTGTGCCACACTGAGGAGCTCCAGTCTATAATCCCAAATTGGCCTGGGGAAAGATGAGCCAGGCTTGGATAAACAATGGGGAAAACCCAAAAGCCAGTGGAACCAGCTGGAGGAGGAGTGACCCAGTAACCCAGATTAAGGAGTCTGGTTTCCATGACTCAGCACTCTTTACTAACCTTAGAGGAGCCGTGGCATAAACCATAAACTGAAGTTCCCGAGATTAAGGACTCCTAAGACCAGGAGCTTCATACTCTCGCTACTGTGCAGAACAGTGGTTACAAACCTGCAGTGCAGGACCATTCACTTGGGTTTAATTCCTATTTAACTTGTTTGAGATTGTCTTCCCTATGAGCTTCACTTGCTCTCTTTCTCTCTCTGTAAACTGAGAAAAATAATTGCACCTAACCCAGAAGGTTGTTGTGTGAGTTTAATAACTGATGCAACAAATAATCATGAGGCTCCTATTATGTGCCCAGCGCTGTTCTAAGTGATAGGGAGACAGCAGTACAAAACACAAGCACAAAACTCTGTTCTCAAGAGAGTCGATTCCTGAGCAATGAAGTAATTTCTCCAGGTGGTCATGCAAACCTGACCAGCAGATCAGTTCTTGGATCTAGAAAGGAAGACACTCGAAGAAGAAGGCAGCAATCATCCTCCTGATCCCAGGCAGTGATGAAGGAGTACTGTAAGAGACCAATAAATAGCAGCTTTGCCGATTGCAGCTCTGTCCTGTTGCAGCTCACTCTGGTGGAGCACAGCAGCAGTGCCTCTTAGGGCCCTGAAGCCCAGAGAAACAGGAGCTATGTAAACAAAGCTCTGTGTCTCCAGCCACAGAGCGGGTTCAGCAGACTCCCCTGGCTCCACTTCTTGGAAATAAGTAGCTCTCTTTTGCCAGAAGAAAATAAACTTAAACAGGAAAGTGCTTCATGATTCAGTGGGTAACTCAAGGCCCTTGAGGTGTGAGTAGGTCAGAATATGTCATCCGTGGCTTTCTGCACAGCCCAGAGTGTGGGGGAAGAAGCCAAATTTCCTGGAAGTGAGCATGAACTCTGTGTGCGTGCATGTGTGTGTGTGTGTGTGCGTGCGCACGTGTGTGTGTGTTTATGCCTGTGTGCCTAGTATCTATGTGTGTGTACACATACATCTGTATACTTGTTTATGTGTGCATGTGTGTGAGTATATATGTCTGCTCTCGTATGGGTTGGGGGTATACGTGTCTCTGTGTGTTGGTGCCTCTGCTGTTTACAGTCTATGTTTCTATGTCTATGTGCATTCCTTGGAGGGGAGAGGTTGTGTACTTTGAACTTGAATGATAAGCAGAGGGAAGAGAGGAAAAGCACAGACAATGAGAAAAGCCGTAATCCAGAAGAGGATGAGGTTCAGAGCTTTCTGGGAAAATAGGTCATATTGCCGAATAAGGACTTAAAGAGCTCCTTCAATGATGAAGTGAGGAAGCAGACCCACAGTGTGACCAGTCACAGCCTCCAGAAAGGAGCTCTGTTTAGTCTCTGGCCTCAGGAAACAAGATAGGTCCTGTGGGTTAATTCAAACCCTGCAAGACCTCCCTGGGTTCTTGTGCAGCCTGTCTGAGAACTGGTCTATCATCATTGTACCTAGGGACTTATGGCAACAGGGAATCATGGGACCACCTGTTGGTCCTTGACTATAGGAACTAAGAATTGCCAGAAAAGAGGGAACAAGGGCTTTCCCCAACTGGTGGCACTGATCTAAGGACTCAGGAAGAGAATAAACCCATGAGGCTGCCCCACACCCACCCCGGTCCCTGCCATTCCTCCTCAGCAAGGGCAGCTTTGTGGATGACACACACCTCCGCCAATTCCCTCCCGTCCACCTTGGGGAGCTGGCCCAGACTTGATAAAAAAGAATGAGTTATTCACACTGGGCATGACATGCTGAAGCTGTTTCCCTTAGTTAAAGAAACAAGGCTGCTCAAGAACACTTCTTGGGAATGGTGGCATTAGGGTGTCTCAGGACAGTGACAGAGCCAGCAGCAGTCAGTATAATAAGGACAGTGAGGTGAGAACGAGCATTCCCCAAGAGAAAACCAAACCCTGTAGAACTCTCCCTTCCAGGGAAACAAAGCTTCCAAATATTTGGAGAATTTAGATTAAAGAATATTTTATTTTCATTTTGATGTTGGCAATAGCCCTGAGTTTGTCCCCTGAACTGGAAAAGCCTGGCAAAATAGTTCACAAGGACATCACCCTGATCGCCAGTGGCTTCCATGCTGCGGCCTAAACTGTGGCCTCTACTTCCTGTGTCAGTTTCTTCAGAGGCCATACCGAGCCTGTGGAGAAGGTATGCCTCCCCTTCCCCACGCCAAGTACACGGAGCTTCCAGAGGAGTCCACTCTTTAGTCCTCAAGTTCAAGCATGTAAGAATGAGGCCCAATCCCAAGACAGGGGGCTGTCTGACCTCACCTGGAATTTTCCTGTGGGATTTAAACTCTATTTTCAGTGGAACAGGCAAGAGCAGGGCTCAGATTTCAAGATGGCATTGATAAAAAGCTGTGTATTTGTCCACCCACAGAAAGGAGCATCCAGTTAACAAGAGGTGAGCATGAAGACTCTGCCTTCTCCACAAACACTCATGCCCATGCTACTGAGAAGCCAGCTCATACAAGCTGAGCTGAACTTTTCCACCCTCCCAGCGGTCCTCTGTTCCACCCACAACCAAGGTACTACTTTCTTTTTGACTGGAAAATTGTTTTAGGCCTTGGGAAATCCCGACATGTGTCTGCCTAGGATTCAGAGTTGAAATAGAATTGGAACTCAAGCGTTGGCCATAAATGGACCCAGACTTTTATTATCCCTGTGTGTGAGCCTTTCCAGGGAACACCTTCAAAGAGACTGAAGCTAGGGACATGGTCATTTTACTCTCACTGAATACCAATTACTGTCAGCAAAAAGAAAGAGAGAGAGAGAGAGAGAGAGAGAGAGACCGCTGTGCCCTGGCACTGAGACCAGCGAAGGGTAGTGAGCATGAATTATGTATTACACCAGCAATAGAGATAAGAGTGGAATGGGGAAAATCATAACCCTATTAATAATGGAAGTGCAGTTTGTAAACTCTCCACCAGGAATAATTTGCATTGCAATATAAACAGGGAGTATAACACAGAGCAGCCGGCAATGGTGCTTCAGTAAAATGTAAAAGCCACCATTTCAAACATTAAAAGTCATGATTAAATTATAAGAATTTGTTCAGCAGGATGTACAAGGAGAGGGTATGTGCTCTGACTCTGTCTGAGCGCTGGGTCAGCTCTTCCTCCATGTATCTATCAGGAGTATGAACCAAGTACTTGGCCAATAGAAGTTATTATTTTTACTAGTTGTGTTTGAGCATTTACTTGGTGCACCATTCCAAGCATGTTGAGTGCAATAACTAATTTAAGTCTTGAAGCAACCATAAGACGGAGAGCTAGGACATCTCCACATTATAAAAAAGACTAAGATGCACAAAGGCTGGAGGACTTAGGCTCTCACACTGGGAAGCTGGAAACGTAGCAATGCAAAATCACACAGCGTAAGCCCCAAGCCCACTGTCTGGAGCACTGTGCTCTACTATCTCTTAGCTACTTAAGTGCTTCTTCGGGGCCAGTAGATGGAAAGTTGTATCCATTTTTAAGAAAATAATTCGAGCATGTTGAAATTTTTTTTCTGACTGAAGACTCTATAAACATAAACTCACATGAAGTAGAGGGAAATCTACTGAAGTATTTCAAAAGGTAGAGTTGCAGCGCCTTCAGGATAATGATAATGTCCAGTCTTAGCTGCCTTGCCAATTCCACAGCTTGCTACAGAAACAGCGAGAAGAGTTGGACTGGACCAAGACATACTATTATTGTGGAACTGTGAAGAATCTTGAGAAGGTGGCCAGGCTCCTGGCCTCTCTGATCAGCCAAAATGTTGCCATCTAGAGTCAGCTTATCTGGATTTTGTCACTACTTAACACAGCCCTGTCCAGTGACATGTAAGAGCCTCTGTGAGGGAAATTGAGCAAGACATAGGTCCTCATGGTAGATCATGGAAGTAGGGAAAATAACCAAATTCTCTAAGAGAAGAGTCCATTCATGAACCAGGATGTCACAGAACTGGGCATCTAGAAGTTCCAAAACTGCCAGGAGGCGCAGAACCTTTGAGCCCAACATGAGCCCAAGATGAGGAGGAGCCTGGCAGCCAATCTTACTGCCCACGGTCCTCAGCACACTATTGACATTCCAGAGAAGAGGGGAAAAGAATTAATTTCTTGACAACTACCTCCCTCCACCCACAGCCCTATCCCCTTCTTACCCAACCCAAGCTAAATCCAAATGGCGGTCTGAGTCTTACAGAAAAACAAATGATTATTATTAGGAAAGTGCTCCAGAGGGCTGCATGTTCCATTCTTCCATCCTCTCCTCCCACATGAGGCTGTCTCATGAGGCTGTACCCAAATGTCCACAGGGTGGTAGGCAATGGGTCCTTCATACGTGTCTGTAGGCTCTGAATCATGTGAGTGTCCTCTTAGCTCCTGTTTCCCTGGGCCCTGACTTGCCAAAAGAATGTTTTTCTTTCCATTCTCAACTCTTGGGAATTCACTCTATCCTTTTTCATCCCATTTGTTAAATCCTAAATGATTTTAAGAAAAAATTAGAAGTTATATTAAATATTTTTCACATTGTTTTATGTCAGTCATTCAAATAACTCAGTTTAGTGACTAGTCTTAGAATTAAAAGGTTTAATACTTGCGTGAGAAGGGGGAAATGATAAGGAGTTGTATAAAGACAGTACAAGAAAAAGAAAACATTTATCATGCAGTATCACTTTACTTATCCATAATCATAGCCTCATGAAGTATTAACCTCTCTATGAGACAAAGGAGGAATCCGGGGGTCTGGAAATAGACATACTTGTTGAGTATAGGATTCCTTCTCCCAGCTTGCTGTCAAATAATCTTGGGTAGTTTGAAGTCTTGCTTCTCAAAGTGTGGTCCATTGTCCAGCATTGGTGTCATCTGGAAACTTATTAGAATGCAGAATCTCAGGTCTTACCCCAAACTCAGTGGATCAGAATCTGCGTTTTAATAAAACTTTGGTTGATTTGTGTCCACATTATACTTTGAGCAGTGACTGTCCATCTTCAGAGTGCATTAGTATCACCTGGAAGGGATTAAGTCTGGGGTAGGAGCCTAAGAATTTGCACTTCTAGCAAGTTTATAGGTCCTTCTATTTTTGCAGTAATCACACTTTGAGAACTTCTGATCTAGAGACAACCTCATAAGCTAATCCATGCCTACATGATGATGAAATCTGGGTGCTATGGAAGCACTAAGGAGAGGCTGGTAAGGTAAGTCACGGTGAGTGGAGAGTGTTGGCACTTGGATCCCCAGTAAGCCAGATACAGATCCCTTTCTTGATGGCTCACAGGAAGGTGGGTTGTTTCACATTTGGGCTTTACAGACAGTACTTACCGGTTTGTTTAAGGTCCTCCAAGAATATTGAAACTTTTAAAAACATGGTTGCAAGAGATATTTAGAAAACATGAACAAAAGGAATGAATGTGTTCATTAAATGTGTGCACAATAATGCAGATTGCAGCTACTGAAAGCACTCCGGGTGATGCATTCTAGTTAGAGATGTCGGTGCACCTCAAAATGTTTGCAGTGATGCAGAATTGGACCTCCAAAAATTAGAGACCTTAAAGCCTACAAATACACTAAAACTTCCCTGTGAGGAGGCCACATCCCAAGAGTGAGGGACAGCATTTAGTATTACACTAGTTCTCACTCCGAAGGACAACCCCCCTTTTCACTGCCTCCACCTATAAAGGTCTCCCTTCTGACAGTGTCCCAAGGGTCCAAAGTGGCAGGACGCCTGGGGGGCTTTCTCACAGCTGCCTTTAACATTTCCTGCTGGTTTTGGTCCCACTGACCTGGTGACTGATGCAGTTTGTCAGCCACACCCAGGGGTCACAGCGAATATTTGCCCAGGTACTTGTCACAATCCAGGTGCAGCCATAGGTCCTGACATCCTGTCACAGTGTCACCCTACCCTGGTCTTATTGGCCTTTACATGTTGCTGCCCACAGATGCAGCAGGAGACATTGGTGACTGAGAAAGGGAACAGGTCCCTGGAGCCCACGCATATGTTTCTATAGCCCTTACTGGAAGGCTGTCCAGAAAAACAGGCAGCAGAAATCCGGACATTTATGAAGCAGTGAAAATCTGGCTCTTTTGGCAATGAGGGAAACTGAGAAAGGAGTAAAGCTCAGGGAATGGAGTCTGTCCAGGACGGGGTGCAATCACATGAATATTCTTCTTTCAGGAATCTATTACAAGGAAATAATCAAGTACACAGTCCAAGACACATGGGCATTTTGATGCCCTTTCAACAAATAGAAAGTTAGGAACGCATGCGTTTAGTGTGTTACCTTGGGCAAGATACATAATTATCTAAGCCTCAATTGCATCAACTGTAAAATGGGAAAAATGAGACTTGCTTTATAAATTTACTGCACGGATAAAATGAGATAAGGCATAGAAAGTGCTTTGCACAGCACTTGTCCCAGAGTAAAGGTTCAATAAATATCATTTCTAAAATTATATCCAAAAATAATATATCAGTTATGCAAATAGAGATGTGCCAAGAGTGTGAAATTATACACCAATTTGAAGTGGCTTTCTTTCCAAAAAGATTTTCTGATAAGAGATCAGAGATTATGGTATAATTTATAATTATATATGTATGCGTGTTTCCATAAAATATGCATATTTATAATTGAGAAAGGACTTTATTTTGTGTGGAAACTCAGTGTTACAAAGAGACAACCTATGTCCAAGTCTCACTGTTGGACACAGAAAAATCTTGACTGAAAGTAGAAAGGGCCAGGAACTAGGGAAGCTGTTGCCCTGAGCAGCTGATGATCTCCTCTGAAATACATTTTCTAGTTATTTCATATTGATGCTGTCCATATGGGTGTGGGTTTCACGTGTGTGACTGTGTGTGTTTGCACATGGGACTGTGTATGTATTTGCATGTGTGCGTGCATGTATGTGTCCCCTCTCACATTGGGATTCCCCATAGCAATGTTTCCAGATTGTTCTCCAGTACCCTGGGGCTTGTTCAAAAGGCAGATTCAAAATCTAGATGCATGATCAGAATCTCTTGGAAAAGAAAGACAGTATCCTGAACTTTGAATGTGTGACATATCCCCAAGGGATTTATTTCCACAGCATCCAAGAACTGAGATTTTGTTCACTTTCTAATTCTTTTGTTCGCTTTCAAATCATCAAAGCCTGGCATAGGACCTTGCACATAAAAGCTTCAGCAAATGGTTTTTGAAGGAAATCAATCAATCAATTAATCAACTTGCATGTTCTCTCATCTTTGAGGGAAATTCAGATGTAATGAACTACACTAAAGCATAAGTCCTGTAAGGATGGGAACTAAGAACCCCTCATACCTGGCAGGGTAATTGTTCAGTAAATAAATTAGTTGCTTTTTACTGATACTGATTTTAAAAAAAGGAATTGCCTTCCCAGAAAGATTGTCTTCCTTATCTGAGCTCATTTTCACAGGGTAAACACATAGGATCAGTAAACCTCTTGGCATGGTCCCCACATCTGTGTTAACCAAGGACTCTTGGCAGTCAATGGTCTGCCCATGGGAGTAGGAGTGCCCATGAAAGTATGACTAAATCTCACCCTCACTGCAAAAAACTGAAGATAAAGCTGGAGATTGTAGCTACAATCACTTGTCAAATTTATATGTTTCCCTAGAGCTTTCAAGGTACAACTTTCATAGATGAAGAGATAAAGTGCCTCATTCAAATTTCTTCAACTACCCAGTCATGTCACCATGCTATGAATCCTAGTTGTCTAACTCCACTTTCAAGATTCTTTGGTAAAACAATGATAAAAAGATCCTATTTTTCCTTTGCCTGCTCTCCTCAGTGCAACCACAGGCAGACCCTGTGCAGACTGCAAACAGCACCCGGTTGCATGAGTTAGTTATAACCCTCCAAGAGTTTAAGCAATGAAAGATTAATATACAAGTAGTAGCACCTCTGATTCACCAGTTTTGAATGGCTGAACTGGTTTTGCCTGTTTATACACAAGTACAAAAGCCATTAAGAAGCTCTCGTTCCAACACTTTGGATTTTGTTGTTAAGTACCAATGTTCCAAAATGCTCTCCATTACTTATCCAGAATTTCAAAGTTGTGCAGCAAATGTAAGTCATGGAGAAGATAAAAACATAATAAGGGTAATGCCAGAGAGGAAAACAGAAAAGAAGACAATATTTTAAAAATATTTTCCCAACTGTCATTTTAATAATGGTCTAATAACAAAGTATGCTAATTTCCCTCCACAGATACCTGTGAATGCAAATGCAAAACAAATAGTAATTAATGTCTTAGTGAGAAAATCAAGCAATAGGTATTAATTCTGCATCAGACCTGAGATTATGCACATTCAAAATCATGACGTGTTTTCAAAAGCAACAGTGACAATGGTAAAGAAAAAATGGTAAGAGAAGAGTCTGAGGCTAGTAGAATCCATACAGTCATTGTGCTACTACCTCTCACAGCTTCCCACCAAAAAATATACACATGATCTTGAACTGACAATCAACAAAATCTCAAATTCTGAGCAAAATTTTTACTAATCATATCGTGGAGGGTAACAAATGAAGAGAAAATCCTTCTCAATGACACATCTTCATTTCTGAAGCACATAGCAAGGCTGGCTGGCAGGCATCATTACAACCCAGCTCCCAAGGAGAGACTCCAGATCTTCTCTGATTCAAGCAACAGACATCTGAGAGCTTTTTAAGTCATCCTCTCCCAAACCACCAGAAATGGTTTTCTACTTTAGCCTAGATACTACAAGTTCACAGTGGAAGGAAGTGGGAGAAATCCAAAGTAGGATATAAAGTCATTATTATACAGACAAAGTCAGAAAAGAAGTTCTAGAAGCTATGATTGGTTGACATTGTAAGGTTTCTGGCATTATTTCTATAAAAGGAAAGACACAGACTATCTGTCTCAGGTGTCCAGAAATGAATCATGTCTCACATTCAAGAGGAATACAAAAATGCCTCATGACCATCCAGCAAAGTACACAGTAGTCAATACAAAGGGAAATAGATATCTATCCACAGCTAGTCATCCAGTATGGTAGGTATTTTACTTTCTCTTTGCTGAGACACAATATCCAACATTCACAATTTAAAGGAGGAAATGTTTATTTTAGTTCACAATTTGTAGAGGTTTCAACCCATAGTCTACTGGCTCCAAGTGATGGCAGCATAGCAAAGGAAAACAGCTCATGGTATGGCCAACAGAAAGCAGAGAGAGGGGTCAAGGAAGGAGGAAAGGAAGTAGACCCTTCCAGGACACTCTTCTCTCCCTCCTAATTCAATGATGAGTATCTTGCCCCATAATAAATCACCTTCCAAAAGCCCCACCTATTAGCACATGAGACTTCGTGGGAACATCTACATATAAACCATAATACTACCTAAATGTAGGTATTGAAATTTCAATTAAATAAAATTAAAGATTCAGTCTGTAAATTCACACACATATTTCCAGGACACAATAACCACAAGCAACATGTTAGACTATGAAAATATGGAATATTTCCAACACTGTAGGAAGTTCCACTGGGCAGCTCTGATTAAAGCTGCAAACATTAACTCCAGGTGTTGGAGGTCCCTTGTTGCTCGTCCTTCCCCACTCCCTGCTATGCCCCAGAAGGTAGACTTGCAAGGGGTACAGTAAAAGAATCCTTGCCCTCTGAGTTCTGGCTGATTGCAGTAAATTAGGGCACCAGCACTCTAGGGCGACAGAGTGAGAAGGGGCATTCACCGCTCTGGTTTCCTCCCTCACCGCTATTGTGATTTAATGCATCACTATATGAAAAGACACAGCTCTTGTCAGGCAGTTCTCCATGAAGCAGTTCATGCTGGGTTCTGGTCACAATTCTCTTTTCCTCCAACCCTCCAGGCTAAGGCTAAGTAAAGCTTCCTTATGAGCACGAGGCATGGGATTTCGCATCACTCCTTACTCTTCTCATGTCTTTGGAAATAATCTTTTAATACATTCTTTTTATTGATTACTCCATACAAAGGTACTATCTTCTTCACACGGTTACCCTGACAGGAAAGCTTATGTTCTAACCTGAGTCCCAGAGGTGACTCAATCCACATCCAGAGACAGTAGAGTCCGTAGCCCTCTGGAGTCAAACAACAGATTTAGAAATATCTTCCTTTAGCAATGATTAGACAGAAGAGAATAGGACAGGGGTGGGCAAAGGTTCTTCCATGAAAGATAGCACTAATATTTTAGGTTTTGAGGCCCATAAGTGCAATTCCTGTTGAAAGTACCCTGCAGTTTGAAAGTAAGCAGTCACAGATAATGTACAAACAAATGAGTGCCGCTATGTTCCAACAAAACTTTATTTATAAAACAGTGCATTGTCTATGGACCGTAGTATACCTAAAGGTCCACAAAAAGTGCATGCCTCTGAATGTTTTTTCTAAAAAAGAAAACAAAAGGAAAACAAAAATATATTCATTCACAATGACATTTTGATCAATGACAAACCACATATGTTATGGTGACCCACCCTTTATGATTATATCATCTAGCATAAATGCACTCTGTGCAAGATGATTAGCTACCCCAACAATGCATTTATTAGAACATATCCTTATTGCTAAGTTTACAAGCTATTAAATACATGTAAATATATTTTATATATCTCAGCAAATACATCTACCTCTCAATAAATTGCAAGAAGACATGAAAGGAAAGGAGATGAAATATGAGACAAAATCCAAAAGCAAGACTGAAGATAAAGTGAAGGAAAGTCTTACTGAGATAACAAAAAAAGGCAGAGAAACAAAATAATACACTCTTAGATTTATAGTTTACACTAGGACCAATAAAAAGCAGAATTTATATTGCAAAAAAACTAAATAACTAATTAATTTGAGAAGTATCTTTTAGAAGCTAGAATTTAAAATAATAATCAAACTGATGACATATATGAATGACAGAAAACAGAGATCAAATTTATGAAAAGAAAACAGGTTAGTGTTCCTTAAAAAGTTCCCCAAAAAGTAATGACACTGAAAACACCAATCAAATGTAAAATAGAATATTCCTGAACTTAAAAAAGAAAACTAAAATTGGAAAAAGAAATGATATATGGTACACCAAATATAATTGATTTTAAAAAGAAGCCGTAGCTTAACATTAAAGAAAAAATATATTATAAATATCTCAGCTGGAAAACAAAATAAAGCAAAGTAAAAATAATTTAAAACATTAAGAAGAAAAAAATCAGGTTGGGCCAATCTCAGAACTCTTCTTGATGAATACTGAAAGTAAATGAAATGCCCCACAGTGTGAAAAGAGTTACGTGTATTTACAGCGCAACCAGATGTTAGATTATTATGCAATTCTCAAAAGCAACATAGCATGAGTGTTCCTAATGAGACAGAAAAATGCGTATTTAGAAAGAAATCCACACATTGAAAATATTGATAATACGCATGTATGTATTTTATCAGATCGATTGTAATTTTTCTTGACTTCTACCTGTATATAAGTAAGAAAGAAAGAAAAAGTACCCCGAACACTATCTTTAAGTCCTCAAACACATGGTTTATTATCTCAACAAATTCAGGGAAAAAGTAATACTATGTTCACAACACAGTTAAGAACATTAGGAACAAGAAAAGAGTAGTCACAGATTTGTCCAGATCATCCAGATAGTCAATGACAACCAAGATTCCTATTAGAATCTTAACTTGATATTTTTCTATTTTGCTACATTAGTGAAAAGGGAGACAACTCTGGGTGAAGGTTAGCAACAGGAAAGATTATAGGAGCCTAATCCCTGGAGAGAGGGTGAGGCTCCAGAGCCTTGATGTCACTTGCAATAGTAAGGCTGAAAAGGTAAGACCATTTTTCCTTGCCCAGCATACCTGTGAGATGTCTCTGCAGTGTCTCAGCACCAGCCCATCTCTTCTGGTCATGATGTCACCTCCAGGAACCTAGAAAAACCAAGAGAATTCCACAGGATTGACTAGTTTGAAGAATGACCTATGTTTTATTAATAATTTTTGAGATTTAAATTTAATCTTATAACTTCCTCAGATCTCTATGATAATTTTTGTTTATAGTAAGGAAAACCTTCGAAAGAATGCTACTGTCCCCCATTCCAGAAAAACAGATCAGGAGCCAAGGTAAAAAGATCATACCCAGTTTTGAAATGTCTACCTCTTCAAAAGGAACAGTCTACAAATTCAAATTTCTGTGTTGGGCTTGATGATGGACTCAAGTCTTACAGTAATTTTACAAACAGACACTGATAAATAAAGAAAGAAGAAAGGAGAGAGGAAGGCAAGAGAGAAAGAGAAAGAAAAGAGAAGGAAGAAAAAGAAAAATAGAGATAAATGGAAGGAAGGAAAGAAGGAAGTCAGGAAAGGAGGAAGGCAGGAAGGAAGTAAGGAAGGAAGCAAGGGAGAAAAGAGAGAGGGAGAGAGAGAAAACAAAGAGAGGGGGGAGGGAGAGAGAGAGGGAATTCTCCAAAAGGAGCCAGCAAAGGAAGGGATATAGTTTTCCATGACATAAGATGTTTTGTTCATTTGTTTGCCGACCTACTCATTCCCTAAACATCTTTATAAAGCATCAATCACAGAGTTAGCCTCACAGGATCCAAAGAAACTTCAAAACATGGTCCCTCTTTCCAGAAACCAATAGTTTGGAAATGAAGAAATGATGTGTTTTAAAGGAAGGAAAGTCACACAATCTGTGTCATTTAGAAAGCTCATTCTGTGAAATAAGTAAGTGGTGGCAGAATTTCCATATTTTGTAAAAACATTAAATTAAATAAAAACAAAACACATTCAAATCAATGTTATCCATGCAGCCAACCTTGTAATGACATGAACTGAATATGCTCTCACACTCATGATGTGTAGTTTTCTTTGAAAAGGAAACAGTAATAGAAATATTAGAACATAGAAGTCTTTACACTTATCTTTTAAAAATGACTTTCTTTTTTAAAGGGCTCAAAATAAATGTGACACACAAACAGCACATATTAAAGGACTGCATTTACATGAAGTCACAAATAGGCAAACCAGTCTGTGCTGTGAGACTCAGGGTAGGGTTACTTTTGGCAAACCAGTTGGAAGATGACAAGAAAGAGGCAAAGGGGTCAGCAGGTAAGGTTCTGTTTCTATCTGTAATGTTGGTTATAGTAGTATGCCTTAGTTACTAAGACAAAATACTATGCCCAAGGTTAAAGGAGGAAAGGTTTATTGTAGCTCACTGTTTGTAAGGGTTTCAGTTCATACGTGGCATGGCAGAGGGGGTTCAAAAAGAGAAAGAGATTCATAGTGCACAGAAGGCAGAGAAGCAGCAAAGTAGTAAAGAAGCAGTAAGCAACAAGTCATCCCAGCAGCCCTTTTTCTCTCCCTTACATTCTGTCCACACTACCTGCCCTAGGGCAGGTATCACTGACACCCACTGTGGTCTGTCCCAATGTTCACTCCCAGAACGATGTCAAACCAACCAGTGGACTATTAGTAATCACACGCCCTTGATCCCAGCATCACACACTCTAGATCCAGCCATATCTGAAAAGCTCCACCAATGAAGCTCTGTGGGGACATCTAGACACAAGCCATAACAGACTAAGTTCATTTTGTCAAAATTCAATACCTGAACAATTAGTACTGTGTATTTTACCACATATATTCTATTTCAATAAAGGAGATAGAGATACATAGATGATAGATAGATAGATAGATAGATAGATAGATAGATAGATAGATAATGGCAGAAGGCGCTTATTAATTTGGAATGAAAAACATATTGGACTTGGCTATAATGTACTTTTCTGTATTTTTATTATTTTTTCTAATTATATAAATAAAGAAAAACAGAAAAGATGACTCTGTATGGGGATTAAAGACTAGAGTTGGGCAGACCAGCTAGTAGGCTGTTACCAGAACTGAAGTTAAAGAAGATGAGATCGGATTGAAAAGGAGGAGAGAAACAGAAAAAAAATGTATCAGTGTGCTTGCTGTCACCATGCACATTGAGAAGGTTAAATTCTAAAAAGCCCTAACCTTAAGGTTTATTTTGGCTCCAAGTTTTAGAAATTCAGTTCATGATCAATTTGTCCCATTGCTTTGGGCCTGAGAGCACACTATGACAGGAGTGGCACAACAGAATCACTCACCTCATGGTCAGGAACTGAACACATGAGAAGAGGCCAGAGTGCCACTACCTTCTTCTGGACCATGTTCTCAATGGTTTAAAGACCTCCCATTAGGCCCTATCACCATAAAGGTACCATCATCTCCCGACACTGCCAAGCTGGGGACAAATCCTTTATCATTTGGATCTTTGGGGGACATTTCCAGATCCAAACAACAGCCGATGGTAAAGAATCTTGGCCGGATGACCATGAACTACCCCTCTGGTTCTTCTACAGACTCCAAATACTCCATCTGCATGATTAACACCAGGCTGCAATATCTCAGACATCCTGGAACATCAGAAGAGGTCCTTGTCATCTGTGGGAGTCAGTGTGTTTGGTCCTGAAACTCCTTTCACCAAATGTCTCTAGTGACAATGCCCTCTCTTATCCTGAACACCCAGCCAAGCCATTCCTTTAGAGCATTTCAATTGGTGTAAACCATTAAACAGGAGATTCTCAGGGAGGGATAATCCATCATTAAACTAGGCATAATCTGCATGATTAGTTTGCCTGATTAACATGCTTTCACTACCCACTATCCCCTAGCAGAGAAGAGGTCATTCAGGGCTGTGACAGCAGGCAGGCAAAGGTTCATGACCTGAAACTATGGGTAGGGGTGGAGGGTGTTGCAGGAGGAGATTGAATTATATGGACCAAAATTACATACAGCTCTTGTCCAAAGAGGATCATATAAAGAACAAAGGAATGAGCAGGTCATAAGCAACACTGAAATATTCACCCGGTGATGATCTGTGGCCCCATGCACATCCACAAAAAAGCCTGTGAGTTGGGAGCTTTTCTCTTCTTGACCCTGTGAGTCAAGGGTTTCTGCTCCCACTCATCAGAATGGAGCATCCCCCTCACTCCCCTATCTGTGAGAAGAGAAATGATTGTTCTGATTGATGAATGAAAAGAGTTACTCATCCATTTACCATGGCACAGTTGCTATTCTGAATCCTGACTCTCTTCCGCTTCTATCCTCTCCCCTTTGTTTCTTCATAGTCTCCATCAGAGTGAGCCTATATCTCTGCATCCTCTAGGTGGGGAGCTCCTTGGGACAGTTACCTGCCTCTATCAGATCAAGCTGGTATGTGATTGCTTTACTTCACCATCTTAGATGAAAATGGTTGACTAATCCTAGCCATGCCACTCTATAGGACCAGAGAGATGATAAGCAAGCCCCTCTGGCCTAATGCTCCCTGTGATAGAGAACACTATTGTCCTCTATCTGTGTCTTCGGGACATGCTTTGGGATTCCCATTAAAAACTGAGTATATTTTCTTTCCCCACTAAGGTTGGGCTTGTCCAGAGGATTTTCCCTGAATAAGGAAATGTGGTTAGAAGTGACAGCATGTTAGATCCAGTACTTGGTGTTAGAAAACATCATGTTTTCACTCATACGCTTCTGTTCTGCTTTGGTCATTGCCATAAGAAGAGCATGGCCCATTAGACCCCCTGGTCCATGCAGAAAGAAAGACACGTGAAGCAGAGTTGGACCTAACCTATAGTTTAAATTCAATCTCAGTGAGGTCAACTGACCTGCAGATAGATGCATGGGGATAAGTGATCATTGCTTTAAGACACTGAATCTTGAGGTGGTTTATTATGCAGCATTACTGAAACAAGAGCTAACTGATATACTCCATTATACTTTTCTCCCTAGTTCAGTAGAAAAAACTGCTATTTCAAGTTATAATGTTGATACTTTGACTAATTTTGCTGAATTCTTTCTAATTTCACTGTATCAACCAGATCCTTGCAGGGAAATTTTAATTAGTGGTAAGATTACAGCACTGTGTGTAAGGTGGGAGTTGACAGTCCTCAAAAATACCTATTATTCAATTACAATTAATAATAGCACTTTCCCCTTCAAAACACATCCTGGTTTATATGATTAAGTCACAGTCACCTTAGCTAAATCCAGCAAGATCCAACATGAACCATGTCTTTCTCTGTAGACTCCATGGGCACCACTTTGTGATCAGCAGATACTAGAGAATTTTTAAAGCCATACTCTGAAAGGCAGAAGATCTGTCTAGTGATTCCAATGGCAGCAGGTGAGATAAAAATAATTCCTTTCCTAAATGCAGTCTATGTGTGTAAGGTCTTATAAAACTGCTATGGGGTATTTTCTAAGAAATAAACTCCTTAATATGACTTCATGGTAAGAGTTCTATTTCCTTTACTCTCAAGAGTCCTAGGAAAGAAAAATATGCCCCCTGGCAGTGTTCCATAAAACTAATGATGTGGGGGAATATGTGAATAATTGCCTGAATCACTAGGTTACATATCTGTTAGAAAATCTCCTGGCAATATAAGGAAGGGGCTCAGGACAGTTAAATTGGAGTCAAGAGAAATAAACTTGTGCTGCATCAGCTAGGCAATTCTGTGGGTCAAGGGAACTGCGGCAGCCACTTCTATAGCTAAAGAAGGGTGGACCTCCAAGTGTTCAAGGTTCACAGTAATAGTGACATAGGAAGAGCACCAAAATTAAGGAATAGAAAAAGCAGGGCAAGATGTTGCAGAGGCAGAAAGGCAAGATAAAGCAAGGCACAGAGACACATCTACCAGCTACATATCAGAAACTTGGGCCAGTGCCCCAAGTTATGGTACTAAATGATGTGACATGCAGACGCTATACACAGGATACTGGCAAAATTGTCAATATCTTCCGCCACTAAGCATCATTCTGTTTCCTTTCTACTGGATCAAGAATCAGCCCCAATCATGGGAAGCCCAAAGGCTTCAGGTGGCAGTAGATAGAAGAAAGTGCTTGAGAGAAAAATGCTTGCAAAGATGAAGAATGATATATCCTAACCTCACTCCAACATGAGAACTTAATTTCCTGAAACATGGTATCCAATGAAAACCACCAGATAATCTTCACTGTCAACTAGAAGAAAACTTGGCAAAGCATAACAAATGCTAGAAGTGTGCCTAGTTGAAATAGTATATACTACCAATATTTATCGAGTGTTATTTCTATGCCAGAAATTACTTGAGGCACTGCAAAGGTAACATAAATGAAAGAGACATGGTCCCTGCCCTCACGAAACCTTGAATCTCAGCCTTCATTGCACAGCAAAATCACTTGGGAGTTCAATAAAATACCAACACGTAGGCCCCATGTAAGATGAATTATGTCAGAAACTTGAACTGCAGTTGAAAATCAGTTGATTAGTGGATAGATTGTTAGACAGATGGATTGATTAATGAATTAATTAACGAGTTCTAAGTGTGAGATTATTCTTTATATAGTATTGATAGTGTGCTTCATAATACAACATTTTCAAATTATTACAGTGAAAGGGAGTAAAGCAATTTCGAGAATGCCAGGTGATGAAATCTAAAGATCCATTAAGCAAAAAGATCAAAACACTGAAAAATATCAGCCCAACTCCTTTCTAATCCACCCCACTCTGTGCCACCAGAAGAGGATTAATATTCTTAGTGTCAAGGACTATTCAAGGAAATCATTCAGATTATTCTTCCACTGCCATTTGCCAAGTTGCATAAAAGTCCTTGAATTGTACCAAGGTACACAATCAGTTTGCACAGCCCAGGACACCAATTCATGCCTATCATTCTTAGGTGTCTGATGTTGAAGTACACTCATGTCAACACAATTTTTTTAAATCACATTTCCTCCTCCTTCTCACCCTCATGCCTTCAAAGTGCATTGAGAAATCATTTTAATGAGATCATAAACTTCTCCATCTCCTAAGACATATGTATGAACTTCTGGTTAATTTTCTCTCCCACACTGCACCTGAGCTACTTCAAATCATCTATTCAATTGACCAAACTAGAAACCACAGTCACCCACTGCCTCTCTCAATGCTACTTCAACTCCAGTCAATCCTTTCATCCAAAGTTCTCATGACTTCCTCCAATCTTCCAGTCTACAGCCTGTCCACTAGAAGCCAGGTCTTCAGCACATCCTCCAAGGTCAGGGAGAGACTTCTAGTCTGCTGCCTGGACTTTCTCCTTTAAATCTATACTACTCGTAGCAACCAGAGTGATCTTTCTAAAGGAAATAGGCACCATATTAATCCCATGGAAACCCATAATGACTTCATGCTATATTCGAAGCCAAATCCAAATCCTCTATGAGGCCATACACAGTTTGGCTTCAGCTTATTCTTCCCATCTCTCTCCACTTCTCACTTTTCATGTTGGGATAGCATCTCCAGCCCCTCCAGCTTCTTCCTTTCCATTACTTCTCATGGCTAGATTTTCTCATTTGTCCTCTGGGACTAGATTGTCCACTCTTTCCTAGACCTTTTGTTGCCTACCCTTCCTTGTTTCACTCCAAAAAATGTGGGTAAAGCACCTACCACATTCTCTAGGACATTATTCCAAAGTCTTCCAAGCTTATCACTTAGGCACAGTATTGTGTTAACTTGATACATTTTCTCCCCGTCGACGTCTGAAAGCTCTGAAAAGACTGAGTTTCCAGCGTACAGTTCAGTGCTGACAGCCAATCAGGGACTTGGGGAAAATCTTTGAAAATTGATCAAATGCATGAGCTGACAAGAACTGTTTATGCAAGTTAGGTGTATTAATTGAGTGTCTGCCTTATATCTAGCACCATTCCCAATGTGTGGAGTATATCATTACAAAATAAAATTTCTACCCTATCAGGGCTTTTTGACTACCAGATGGAGGGAGACACAGATCTGTATCTTTAACACACAGTTATTGAGCACAGAATTGTAGCATACCCAACAAAGATGGGGTAGCCAGGCTGAATATGTGCTTGGTAGGTCAATACTGAAGTACTTTGCTTGTTTTTTGTTTCTGCCTCTTGAAAAATTCGTCACTGTCTTAGTGATGCAGTCCCAGAAATGGCCAGTGTCCCCTTTCCTGTTCTGTGTTTCTTGGGAGCACCACTCAACCTATAATGCAGAGTCTGGGAAGACTTCCCTGACCTCATTCAACAAACCAACAAACAGGTCCTTTATCAGGACACTGCTCAAAGTGAAAGAGGTGAGAAAAAAGCAACTGTTCTAACAGTCCTTCAGAAAAGGGAAGAGACAGCTACAAAATTCAGAGAACAGACACAGGGACCATTTTTATGATCTGATAGAGAGCCCTGAGCAAATGAAAGCCTGTCTCAGGTTTTAATAGAAGGTTATTTGCATAGTTGTCTAATTATTATGTCTCAGTATGGGTGGAGGAGCAAGTGATTTTCTCCTCTCTATTTGCCTGAGAGATCAGAGGGTAATAAACTGTTAGTTTTATTCTTAATTGGTAGATGTTTCTTGCTATTTCTTTTCTCTAAAAAAAATCAATATGTGGTTTGTGATGTCTTTAGTAGAAAGTAAACTGTGACTGGACCTATTATCAAGATAATCTGTCAGCATTTATTCTTTAAAGGGGCCTCTGGTAAGGAAGACCCACACTCAGTGTTTTTGCAGTAGTAAATGTCAGGCCATTTCTAGAGTTAAACTGATATGAAAAACAAAATTGCCATGCTGGATAGAAGACTGTGCCTCCTGGTAAGCACGTGGGCTGTGGGTCTGGTCTGCAGAGGCGGGGCTCCCATCATTTTGGAAATGTTGTGCCCAGCTGCTGCCCACTGGCCTGGCCCAGCTCCTGCCCCCGCTGAGCTTCGGGAAGTGACTGCTACTGTTCCCAGAGGCAAAGGCCACTGGTAACCTTAACCCCATGTGGGCAGGAGCTCATCAGGGACTCTCCTCAACCCTAAAATTAATGGGCAAGTTTTTAGAAGTGGACAGAAAAGTGTAGAGCCCGATTTACTGTTCAGAGCCCAAAGGCAATGGGAGCCTAAAAGCTGTCCACTTGAACCTGAAAATCCAATTGTTCAATAAGCTGGAGCATGTGAACCAAATCCTCCCAATTCTGACCCACAAGGTAGGGGCATCAGTGTCAGAACAAACATGGGCAGAGTCCTGGGCACTCTGAAGGATGTGCCATGACAGGCTGTTACTCAGAGTACAGGAAATTCAGAAACCAAGCATGTGACTGAGGCTGGGCTCGAGTAAAGCACTGCATGCAAATCTATCTCACAGTGCCTGTGCATTTCATTTTGTCCCCCAGAGATCAGATGATGTGTTTCAATTCAAGCTCTACAAAACTTGGATGACATGGAAATCTTACTCCTGTATTAAAGTTAAAGAAGTCAACACTCAGAGAAATTAACAAGCCTTCCCAAGGCTACACAACTAAGTGGCAGGAATAAGATTCACAACCTGTCTGTTCTAGGCCTCATGTTTTCCTTATTCCACCAAACACCAACTAGCAAAGAAAACCACATGATATAATGGTGAGGAGCATGGGCTCCAGGTTGCCTGGTTCCAATACTGGTTCTGCCATCGACTACCTGTGTGGCCTGGAACAAGTTACTTATGCTCTATGTGTCACAGTTTTTTCATCTGTAAAGTCAGGGTAGTGGCTGTATCTTTATCACTGTGTGATCAGAAAATTTAAATGTGTTAATGCCTGTCCAATAATTAGAAGACCATCCTGTATATGACAGGCACTGGATTTGGGTCACGTTTGTTAAATAAATAGCTGAAGGAAGGAAGCTTTTCAGTCTAGCCACTCAAGCACTTGTTTGCCAACTTGTGAATTCAGAATGTGCTTCAAATTTCCTAACACCGTGATGTCTGTAAAGTGCTTTAGCTGCAATGATCTCATCTATTATTACAACAGCTTTCCAGAGAAAAGAAAGAAAGTTTATACCCATTTAACAGAAGAATACAGTGAGATGTGACAAGGTGAGGACTTTTCCAAGATCACTTAACAGATGGACAAAGAGGGAGAGCTCTAACTTGGTCTTTCCGATCTTGAAACCACTTTCTGCATACATGTGTTTTTTCTTTCCACTCTTTATTTTTGTTGGATTTGTCCTGTCTTCACACACTCTAAATGAATGCATGGACTTCACGAGTTTCTCGATGAAAGCTTGAGATTGTGTCCAAAATGGGATCACAAAACAGGTTGCCACTGTCCCTGCTTCCCCACTGCCTATGCTCAGGTGAAATTCTTGAACCTCCACATAAGTCAGCGGTCCCTAGTTCCAAATACTGCTGTGAAATCCCTGTTATCTCCCTTCTCTATATTTAGGGATATAAGATTCTCTAGAATTGACAAATTTTTAACCCCTTGGAATCAAAGACAGTATCGCATTCATTCTGTTTCACACGGAACAAATGCAAACTTGAAGAATGTTAACGATTTCGGTTTGGGGTGGAGTAACTCAATAGTC